>JAVQJF010040469.1:0-222654 GCA_036023855.1 Gadopsis marmoratus | reverse complement strand
GCGAGCGAGAGAGAGAGAGAGAGCGAGAGAGCGAGAGGCGGGAGAACACGCGGCTCGCCTCAATCCGCTTCTTTCTTTGCATCCATTCAGTGAGCTCCTGTTCCGGAGAGGAGAGAGCTACATACCAGGCAAATTGGAGAAAGAAAAGGAGAAACAAATCCATTGAGGAGGGAGGATACCGAGGA
Organism: Gadopsis marmoratus; assembly: GCA_036023855.1. NCBI lineage: Eukaryota > Metazoa > Chordata > Actinopteri > Centrarchiformes > Percichthyidae > Gadopsis > Gadopsis marmoratus. The sequence continues at coordinate 222,469 of JAVQJF010040469.1, read as the reverse complement.
AAATAACACATAATCAGGGCATCCACTCTCATCACTTACAGCTCTGGCAGAGGTGTCTGAAAGTTTACATCCGTGGGGGACACCCTCCCCTTGTTGTGGGGATGAACAGCGGATGCTGAATTTCATTCCTGAAGGCAGGAGGAGAGCTGCGAAGACCTGCGAAGAAGCTGGTAGTGTGCACCAGAAGAGATCCTACAGTGCCGCTTTCTCCTTCTCGCTCAGCCTCTCACACGCATTTTTCAGTAGAATACAAAGCACTATTTCACTGTGCCAAGGTGGAATATCGGGGGGGGAAGCAACCCAAAAAGAAATTCTCCTGAACCAGGGAAGTAAAGGGGAACGGATTATGCACAGAATCAATGAAGGACATCCTGTTCACAAAAAGTAAGTTCTAATCAAAAAAGGCTTTGAGTTGGGTTCTCAGTCTGAGAGACTTGGAAGATTTTTGCCCCTTTTTTTTATTGTGGAGCTGCACCAAGCTTCAGACCGCTTATCTTGTGGACTATGGGGTTCTGGATGGTCTTTCAAGGTAAGGACACATCCACAGGCTTTTGTGCAGTAATAGCACCCTCCAGGATTTTGAGGAAAGGGCAGGTTAGGGAGCTGAAAAGCTCAGCATGAAAGATGCAATCAAGTGGGGAAGAGAGAAAGGAAGACGGACAAGGTGCGTCAGTCTTATCCTAGACTGTATTTAGCCAGTTTTACAGAAAGTGCAAAGTTGGGAAAAATGTGCGAATAATAAACAGAGAGCATGATTACTTTGTTGTTGATGGTTTTTGGAAGGCTACTCCCCTCTGCAGACAGAATGTATGTATGTGTATCTGCATACTTGTGCATGTGTGTTTGCTGAGAGGGAAGATGCCTGTCTGCAAAGCAATTCATCTCTTTGCTTCCATGCAACATAGCGCTTCTCACCAAGGGAGGCTGCTAGTGGAAGGGGCATAATTGCGGTGCTTGTTTGTCCTCGTCTTTGCAACAGCTAGAATCTGTGAGCGCAGGGAATTACTTTTGTACAGTAGCCACATTTTATTCATAATGGTGAGTGCCTCGCCGCATTTTAAAGGCTGCTCTCTCTTTTATCTCTGCTAACGGAGAACTGATTGTGTCCAGTATTACAGTATCTCAGATGCCCTACATTATATCTTCACCTTCAGTTCCTATGTATATGTAAGTTTGTTGGTGTGATTCTGGTCCAGCAATCAATCTCCTTCCATGTCTCTTTATCGCTCTGTTTTTCTTGCTCTTTCTCTCCACATGGGAAAGTGATGATACAGTAATTCCTATATACCTCTCTTGCTCGCCAACTTCCTTTTCATTTAAGACTGTGTTAGAGAGGCAGTGTGCAGACTAACAGACAGAAGGATAAAGGTATACGATTGTGTTTCTTTTTTTGGGGAGAGTGAATCTGCTGCCCTCTTGATCAATAGCAGACAAGTGCAAGTCTACCTCCTAAGGCAACGGTTGAAATATGTATGATTGCATGAGCATCCTGTTGGTCCTCTGAAAAATTTAAAATAATTTGAATAATAAATAGCCTGTCTACTCAACTTTGGCCTGGGCAAATGATTATAATGCCACCTCCTCATGTAACATGCAAAACAGTGACCGTTCTGTGCCTTTGCCTCTGGATAGAAAAAAAATCAAAAGGGGTGTCTCTCCTCTTGCAAAACATCCACTGGGGGGAAGTGAAGCCTGATGGGAAGTTGATGACGGCTATTGTGCATCTGGCAATGACTGGCAAAAGGTGGCTCAAATTGTCAATTGTTGCCCTATATAGCTTGATTGCAAGATGCTGCTCTGCACAAATTTTCTATTTAAACCACATTTAGCATTCAAGAGGTGTAGCATGCATTTGCTTCCCCTTGAAAGACATGCAAAACTCTCATCTGCTCTGCCTGCCTTCGCTTAATCTAATGAGCTACATCTCCAGTATGTAGGCTATATGTCAAATATAATAGTGTCTACTGTACATACGTGTGAGGGGGAGTGTCTCAGTGTATCTGGTATCTGCCTGGGTGTGTATTTGCCCAGAGCTCTGAGCTTCATCCCTTTTGATGTTTTATTGAGTGTTAACCATGGTACGACTGACGCATTGCCTCTGATATGGAGTAGCATGGTGAAAGGAAAGCATTAAGACCAACTTTGCTCTTATTTGTAGTTCCTTTAACTTTGAATTAGTATTTCTGTCTCTGCCCCTTTCAGCTCTTTGGGTTTGTTAAACGATTTGGTTCAGGCACTATACTGTATATGTGCATTGGTGCACAAGAATGTGTGCGGCTGTGCGTTTATCTACATTGTGACTGTGTGCATAAGCAAGTAGGGTATGTACGTGTGTGCTCAGGTGAAACTACTTGCCAGAGTGTATAATCCCCTTCTCTCTGCATAAAAGGAGATGTGCAGAGTGCAGTCTGATGTTAGAAAAGGAGTCAAAGACGAGGCCCTCCATTTTCAGTGACATTATGCATCCACTGAATCACAGGCTGGACAGAACAGGGGGAAGAATCCCACTTTTACCCCGTGATTATTCAGTGCTGTTGACAGCATGTTCACATGGGGGCAGAAATCAGCGGAAACAACTTTTATGGCAAAAATGCTGGGCTTTTGATTTATTGCTCTCAGAAACAGAGTTTGTATCAGTATGCATGCACGCCAGCAGGCAGCTGAAATCTGACACACCTGCTTCCAAGTATAATAAATCATTTGCAATCTTGTGTGTGGCATTTTGGTTTGAAATCGGCAAAATGTCTGTCAATTTTCTTGAATCAGGTTTATATTGCCAGTAGTAACATGAGACTTCACATTGTCGGGGTCATTATTGTGAATAACCCATGAATAATACTAATCTATGTAGCTTTTCTAAAAATGTCAAATGTCATGATGTGGTTAGCTTTAAGGGAGTGACTCACTGTTACAGAATCACAGCATGTGAAATAAGTATAGGCGACGTATCTGTTTTGCAAATGCATTGTTTGTTGTAAATTAACATATCTCATAGGTTAGTGAGGCATTGAATTATCTTTGTTATTGAGACAAATGAGGTAGAACAGATAACTTAAGTACAATTGTACAGAAGACAAAATGTCAGTTGAGGTGCGACTTCCCTCTAGCAAAGATAGTAAAGATTTATGTGTTAAGTTTTGAGTTTGTCAAGATTTGCAAATAAATGTATTACAATAAATTTTATTTTTCTGCTATCTTTTGAAAGGAAAGAATATGACATCTACACACAAAGTGGCAGATGTGAATCATGTTTGATAGGTAATATGCATTCATAGCTGTGGAAATAGAAGCTGAGATTGAAATTAAATTGAATTTGTTCCAGAGTTTCAAAGGGTATCAGGTTTAGTTTGTAAAGTGTTCCAGAATATATAAGAAAATAATTTACTTATAGAAAGTTTGTATAATATGTACTGATTGTATATCACAAATAGTTGTACCACATTCCATCAAAATCCGTGTTAAATACTTAATTTGTTGTTAGAGGACAGATGTATTAAGAGCTCTATCAAAAACAAAGGCCTGTACCCAGAAGCGGAACAGCGTATTTTTAGCCTGTCCATTAAGGACATGGAAGAAAAATCAATGATCAGAGACTGAAACACTGGGTTTCAAATTTAAGTTTTTTCCTCTATGACCTTTGGATACAGTACTTTGTAAATATCAGATTCGAACTTGGTCAATGAAAGAGTCCTATAGATAGATGTAAATGAAGCAAGGCTTTTGTCTTGTTTTTAAGCATAATTATCTTTTTTTTTTTATTAGGTAACTACTATTTTCATCAGTTATTCTGTCGCTAGTGTCTGGGTAATATCGTTAGTACAGTAGGAGTTCTCAGCTATGTGGCTTCACCACATATTTCCATTTACATGTTGTCGCTGTCACTTAGAAACACATTAACATACTCATGCTGGCTATCATGAGCCACACATCTGTAGCATATACACCACCAGCTGGCTGAGACCAACAGAAGACCTTATTTTAAAGGGAGGTCTGGTCAGCTGGAGACCAAGCCGTGAACGGATTTGGCTGATCTGTTGTCAGCCCCTTTGAATCCCTGATGAGGCGAAACACAATATGCTTGAACAGCTGGGTCATTTATGGAATATGCTTACTCATCACGGTTGACTGCCGCTAAAAGGAGGAGGAAAAATTCAGTTTTAATAGAGTGTGCTCCACAATGAATCTCCTTTTTTAAATGAAGTTCATTTATTTTTTTTCCAGAAATATGACAGCCTCTTCTCCCAAATGTCTTTCCCAGAAGACATTTGGGAGAAGACCTTTGGATAAACAGGACAGCTACCGCCCCTTGCCATAATCTTTTAAAAGTGACATGAACAAAGCATAAGCCAAGTGTACTGAGCACAATATTCTCCATTGAATCTTTGAAAATAAGGGCATATATGACTTTTACTATGTGCTGTTTTTTGAATTTGCATTTATATTTGAGGCAGCTCTACAGTAAAAAAAAGAGAACTGTTTGGCAAAGAGACAAGGAAAAGGAACACAAAGGGTTTCTGTCTGGTGTCTGTTGAAGATGTGATGTGCTAAGTGACTGCTGGTGGCAGTGTAGCCCTTTTGGGATACAGTAACCAGGAAGAGGCTGTCTGGAGCATGAGAACTGATCTACGAACAGCTCCTATTGACAGTGACCTTGCTGTCTGTGTCACTTTGCAGTGTGACCTTCCTGGGCAAGCTGCCGAGGGCAATAAGTGTCGTACCACCTTTGGAAAAGTCTCATTCCATGTGTGTCGACAAGGAGCATTAGTACGGGTCAGGGGGTACGTAGCTGGCTAAGAATAAGGGGCTGAGGATGTCGGCCCATGTGGCAGTTGAGATAGAAAAGAGAAAAAAACTGTCTTTAGGGCCTTTTCCCGGGGGACAACAAAACAAGGATCAAGGATCCCCAACCTTATATTATAACCTTGATCTGAACTTTTGCTTCCCTTAGTACATCTCCCATCACTATTCTTCCCCCTAAAGCAAGTGTACAAACTGGTGTTTTTCTTCCTTGATTATGATGGGAGACATTAGAGAATGTTACAATGTCCTTGTGCTATGCAATTCACCAATAAGTCATTTGAGCCACAAACATGCAAACAGTGGAAACACGTACGTGCCTTTACTGGCCAGTCTCGTTTTTTAAACTAATTAAGGACAATTAAATATTCACACAGTAGAATAACATGCCTATATCCTAATAGCAGCGAAAGATTGATAGTGGTTCTTTTTAGCAAGGCCAATCTTGGAGCCATCCATTTTGTATTTTGCCTCCATCAGCCACTTTGGAATGTCCTTACAGTGACTTTGCCACCTTCATCCTTTCAGTTTTCAGCTGTGAAGCAGGGTATTTAGAGTATTGACCACTTTGCTCTTTAGATGTTAACAGAAATGCTGTGTCTCTTGTATGAAGGTGAGGGGCTACTTACATATTCAACTCTTTGTCATCGGCATTGTTTTGTTAAGCTTGATCTATAGTCTCATTAAATAATGGGTGTTAGCAGGTTCACATCAAGGATTGAATATCAAAGTTAGAGATGTGATTTATTTATTTATATTACGTGCACATTGTTAACATGTGTACATTCATGTTAAAGCATAAAGATGTGCATGGGTTTGAGAAGACCATTCTTCACCCATTTGTTGCTTTTAGCAAAACAATTGTCATTTTAAAAAGATCTTTCAAAGAGTATTAGACATGCAGCAGTTCACAATGTATCCTTGAGCTGTGAGCGGCAGGGCTGGTGCTCAGAAAGGTTACGTCATTACATACACTATGGTATCCCCACTAATGCTTCACAGGTTCATCTGGATATGTCAGAGTGTAGTCTTTTCATTGCAACAATAGAGGAAAGGTCAGTACATGGATATTTCCTCTGTGTCTGAGGAGACCGTGGACTCTCCACCTGCACTTGTGTCTCTTACACTGGACAAGCTCCCATAACCCTGTTTCTGCCAGACAATGAAAGGCTCTCAGCAGGACACTGGGCCTGCACTTGTTAGTGCACGTCACTGGTCCTGGACTCCTTTGGGCTTACAGCTGGTACAGATCAAAGTACAGCTTGGTTGCTTGCTAGTTGCGTATGTTTTAAGGAGTCTGTAGGGAAAGTTAAGGACGCCCACACACCTTTAAACTCAAGCTAAGAGCAGAAGACTTGTTGTTGTTATAGGAGAATGAAGTGGCTTATCTCCCCGGGTGTTGCGGGTTCACACAATGTTGTGCTGGGTCTTGTGGAGGTTTTCATCCCCTGGTGGGAAAAGGTTCCTTGTAGAAAGCAATAGGTTTTGATCTGAGAATGCAGTTAAAGAGTGAAACAAGAGATGAACGAATATACAAGGAAGTAAAGGGAATCCAGGAAGGAGATGGTGGATATAATAGTACATAGAGTAGTTAATCGTTTCTATAATTGGTGGCCCTGCCTTTAATTGGGTTTTAGGGCCTAAATGTCAATCCTGACTATTCTATTGGTGTAAAAGGCAAGATGACGGAAGATTAATTCCTGTACAGGCACAAAAAGCTCATATTATATCTGCACCATTCTATTAAGATGGTGACAGCTGGCTGCTTTGCAGTAAGTGCAACCAACCAAAATTCATAAAAGTATCGCTCCTAAACTCCCATATACTGAAGTCACTTCCTGTCCTATTTCAGGCTGTTGCATAAACTGCCAACAAATTGGGAGGAGGGGCTGTGATTCAGTGTTTCCCTTTTTAATTTATTGCATGCTTCTTTCTTATATTCCTATTATCTCCGATAACTGTCAGTTGGGCGAGAGACTCATTACAACCTTTGTCATGCGGTTGCTCCTGGGCAGGGGAACATTCTGGGTAGATAAGAACTCATTCTCCTCTCCTCTCCTCTCCTTTCGGTGGTGTTTCTACCGCTCTCTTTTTGCTCCAGCTCTCTATTTTCCTCCTCTTACCCTGTGCAGTGTGTTACCAGAGGTATGACTGTCAAGTGGAAGCTCTAGACATTTTGGAGTCTTTCAGGGAGGTGATGGAGGTTGGACGGCAGCACATAATCTTCTGCGGTCTCACTTTTGTTTGCGTTTTGGTTACAGAGGGATGTTGTCTGATGATTCAGTTGGTTGTCTATAGCAAATCTGGACTATTGTGTGTGTGTGTGTGTGTGTGTGTGTGTGTGACTATGTGTTTTGCTGCTATATGCATAGCTATTGGGTAGAATGTAGTGGAATAAAGGTTTGTATGGACTGAGTGTAAAAACACATAGGATTTCAGGACTTGACGGTACGTCATAATGTCTCCTTATATTGGTTGTAAATGAATAACAAGCAAAAACAAAATCAATGTTGCTTTATTTTTATGTTTAAATATGTTCTCTTGAGTTAACTGATATGATAATAATACCAAGAATTTTTTACCCGTTCAGGTTGGCACTTCATCAGGTATTAAAAAGCCTTTTTATTGTTTTGATTAGTTGCCATAAGATTTACTGTTTGAATATTTCCACTTTTTAAGAGAAAAGAGCAGTGCCTTTTAAGTAAGTCAGAGCAACCATCGAATTGGTGTGAAATGAGAGACAAATAGAATGTTTGTTTATTCTCACTTAAATTTGTAATCTGACATTACAGTGTGACATTCTCCATGGAAACAATGCCTGCTCAATGCGGGCTTTGTTTACATCGTGATTCAGTACTAGGACTCCACTCTGATTATTTGTTTGTGCTGCTGACATTAGGAAGGAGATTCCGTATGTCGCCACACGGCGTGTACATGTATTTAAAGTTTGTAAAAGGTCTATTTAAATTTTCATTGTACCTAAACAGAAAATGGTGACGGACCATATTGTAAATGAACGGATTCATAACGGTATGAAAACACTGCAACATCAACGTGGCTCTGTAGGCGCGATGGTACACTCAATATTGCCAGTTAGTCGACCCATTCCACTCCACTAAATGGCACATGCTAGCTGGATCACAAATTGGTCTATACTGTATATACAGTGTTCAAACATGCAAGCTATGGGCTATAGATCACATGCTTTGTGAATATAATTATGGATGACAGCACCACAGCAGCAACAGCTAGCGCTCTCCTGCCACACTTATAATGTGACCAATGCATAACAGAGATTACATGTATATGTCCGCAGAAATACTCGAATTCAGCTCGCCGGCCACATTAGATATTGCAGGGACTGCGTTGCCCCCTCCTGTTTGATGAGTCGGGAATTAAACCTCCAAATTTAAACACTGACCTTTACTTCCAAGCATACAAGCGACACTGCTATTGTCAATATGTGTAATTCCCAGCCTTGGATGCCGGCATGCTCACTGTGAATTGTAAACCAATGACCATGTATTAGTGTAAAATCCTTCTGCACTTGGGGCTTTGCTTGTGATGGAAGAATGAATAGGAGGGAAACAGGGGCACCTCCGGGGATGTCAGGCTGTCCAACTCTTGGTCTGCTGGTCACAGCCTGGAGCTCATCCATACAGATAAACAGAGACAGGGGGCTTATACAGCACTGGCTCTGAACAAAAGTGTGTGTTTCTTTGTGTGTGTGTGTATGTATGAGTGTGCTTTGATTAGCTTCGGAGGGTTTCAGGAATAGTTACAGCCTATATACTGAAAGGAAAAGACACTGTTGTATGATACATAATGTTGAACTAAAACCCACATGATTTTATATATGTCCATTTTTGCAACAATAGTGATTCTACCTATAGCTAATCTATGAAAATTTTCAGCAGCAGCACTGGTTTGGAGTCATTACAGGAGGAACTGGCTTGGCTGAACAGACAGTAAAGATCACCAGCTACAGAAACTCAGACTTTATCTACATAAAGCCAGACATTACCGTACTGTACATAGGTCTACAACTTGATGAAGAAGTGATCTATGTGATGTGCGGTACAGGAATGGCTGCTTAGCAACGAAGCCAAGAAAAGTGGAAAAAAAAGCCAAAACAATGAATTTTGGCTTTGATAGATTTAATGAGCGAGCATGAGAAATGTTTGTAGAAAATCTCTTTGGCATGGATATGACCCAGACCTTTTGTATCTTAGCAGTTCATGGTCTTTGACAACCATAAAGGCAATTAAACCTGTTTGTCTTCAATATAACAGAGGAGATGGCGTAGGAGTTACAGTAAGTAAGAGGCACTGAATGACAACATTCAGTTAATTCGGTTTAGTTGTGAAGTGGAAGCTGTGGTCTCTGCTGAAAACCTGCTTGGAAATATCTTCACAGTGAAATTGTTTCATGCTTTATGGAAAATATTGAGATATTGTACTTACTTGAAATGAAAAGTCAGGAAAGCTATTAGCAATATACTGTAATATTAGTAGTATAATTTGGATGCTATGAACATGAAAAGATGCATTATTTCTAATGCACTCAACAGAAAGTAACAGGATTATTGCACATGACTGCATCAGGAAGCCTGCGCAACATGTTTGTGTTACTTAAGAGAGGCAAAGTGCTTAGCTTCTTTCAGCTAATTAGCAACTTAATGACCTGAGACGCTGAAAATGCTAAAACAAAATCATCACATTTATTGCTTTTATCTTTTGCAATTTATATGCACACGCGGTCAAAGCAGAGCCACATAAACGTTCCACATGAGGCAGACTCGGAGGCAGATTGCACAGTTGATGATCACAGTTTGCCCTGCAGGAAGAAAAAGAAATGACTTGGAACAGCTCACTATAGAGGTATATGATTAACTCATCGAGGTTTGAGAGGTTGTTAAAGGAACTTTCTGCGCTCGTAGTAATGATGACATGGCACCTTGTGTACAGTGAGGTTGAGGAGTACATTATCTTGACAATTACTGTTCTTTTAGGAGATGAAAGCCTTCTACCACACAGTTTTGTGGCCACTGCCTTTGGTCCTCAGGGTTGCCCATATACTCAGCGGCCATGGTTTCCTCTCTTTCCGGTGCATCACCCATCTAATCCCATTACTGTTTGTGACTCACTACTTTCAACTGTCGGGAGGGGGAAAAAAAGTGCATAAATAATGTATTCCTTGGGTGTATCCACCCCCGGATCAATGGCAATACAAAGACCATCTACAAAGACGGTTGGCTCAAGGCCACATTTGATCACTTCCACTGCGCACGATCACTGCTCCCTTTTTTGTCAGCCCGCTGAGACTCAATTATTTCCAAGTGTTTGTAAGCCATTGTTGAAAGAACACGAAGTGAATATTTAAAGTTGGTGAGGGGAAGAAAAATCTTTGATGAGACATGAAAACAGCAGATGGATGGTAATAGTGAACTGTTGTACAGAGAGAGAGGAGGAGAAAAGAAAATTATGTGATGCAGCATCCGATTCCTCATAGGGATTCTGGGAAAAGAGTTGTATGCATGGCAGCGGGCTAACTTCTGCTGTGTTCATACAATATGACAAAGGAACAGGACAATTTACCGAGCACTTGATCATTTGCAAACAGCTGATAGAGCAGGTCAAAGCATTTAACCAATCAGTAGGAACTGGAGTACAATTCGGATCAACTCCCCTACCTAGGGAGGTGGAGGTAGACATTGTTAACAGATAGAAACTTCGAAACTATCCAGAAGGTGTTTAAAGTCATTCATGAATACACTGAAGAAGTGTAGTGTAAGATGTGCAGCTTTGTTGTCCAAGAAACAGGTGACAGCAATCTTCTTACAACAGAAGCACAGATAGATCTTTCCTCTCATATCCCTTGCTTGGGTTTGTTCCTCCCTAATCCAGATGGCTGGGCCCATAGCCCAAGATCACCCTGGGGAAAAAAAAAAAGATACATTTTTCAGACTCCCCCCCCGCCCATTTCCTACAGTAAAAAATCTCTGCTTCTTCAGCAAGAATTGATGGTACATCTGATTGGCATGCTACCACCACTCCGGCTGTGCCACGGATAATGAGCATTTGTGTGAAGGGCAAGGCACACGCTGAAATTAGATCAAAGGTCTGCACTCTATAGGCATCAAACGGTGGACAGAAGTCATGCTCCGGCACGAATAGTGCCATGCCCATTCAGTTACTCAGATGTAATACCACTTGTAATGACTGGATCTGCTTAAGGAGACGTCTTTTGATGTGCAGTTCCCTAGTGAGCAAATCTTGGTTTCATCAAATTTACATTCCAGAAAATATTTGAGGGGTTAAAACTCTGTAGCAAATCAGCAAACTGTTGCAGTGTGACTGCAATCGTCAACCAGTGTTCTTTGTACAGTGGAACAGGACAAGGACTCCACTTGCTACAAGAGACCTTAGTTGCACATGATTTTTAGCTTAAATCCCATACTAAAATCTAACGAGGGTAAAGACAGTTCATCATTTGGACTTAACTCACTTTCATCATCTCCACCAACATTTATAACAGAAAAGCAGATTTGTTCAGTGTGCTGTCTGACTGATATAGAAAGTGACTTTATTTTTCTTTTCTTTTGCACTTTTTTTTTAACTGGGAACTGCACAATACTTTTTTTTAGTAAGAATAAAAGAGATATTGAACTTGTAAATATGGATGATGCACAAGGACTAAGTTGGCTGTTCCCATATGAAAAACATATATTAGCCAGTTACTTGAAGAAAGCTTGGGCGATGATGGAGAAGACCCTTTATCAGGATAGACTGTAGGTGTGGAGAAGTTCTATTCGGTGCACAGTTCATTTGACATGTTTACACATAAATATGTTATTTGCAATAATATACAAGTACAGTACCTATAATGTTGTAACTTTTTTTTAAACTCTCTCTTGTTTTACTGGATGTTTTGTAAAATAGCAGTATATTCTCATGTGGGATGGGCCAGATGTTTAGCATGACACATAAAGAAAAATTGAGGTCATCCCACATTTTCTCAAGCAACAGGGCCCTCAGCTTCGTTCCTGTTGGGTCTTGTAAAAGTGTAAAAATGAGACAAAAACCTTTTTGAAAGGTCATAGCTAATGATGTCACATCAAAACGTATAAATGCATGTTCTTCAAATGGTAAATGGTGGAAAAGGGATTAGCGGAAAATTAGATACTTCGAGTGGTGTATGAAAAAGTAAAATGGGAAGCAGTGTTATTATGTATTGTTTCAACAGAGTAAAGTTGTTGTTTCAGTGCGGTGTAATTTGTACCCCTTTTGATTATCATCCAGTCTATTTACACCTCACAATCAACCACTGACGCCACAATATTTACAGCCATTGAAAATGTTGCACAGATTGTCAGTTGATAAGCATGAGACTGGCTCCTGTCGCTGATCTGATCATTTGATTATTAAAGTCTGTGACGTTGGCAGGATTGCTCCTCTTTTCTCATTTCTGTCTGATTAAGTGGTGTTGACGCCTTAGTAATGGAGTCAACCTTCAGCATGTTGAATTGACAATGTGTCATGTGATCCACACTCACCACCAACCGGACATGAGTGGGTCACAGTCTTTTAATCCTCCTACAGTGGAAAATGTGGACTGCGTCTTATTTAGAGGTGATGAATGGATTCACCATCTGATCAAACAAGTCAAGCAAACAAGCACGCTGCCATCTATAGAATGCACGAGGAAGACAGATAAGGTTTTAAATGGGAGCTCCCCGATGAAAAGCCACTAATCTGATCGTTGCAGTATTCTTCACTGAAAATGTTTACTTGTGTTCAAAATGACTCCTTGTTGACACTGAGTTCAGGTAACCTTGTGTGTACTACTTTGATGAAAGAGGGGGGTGAACTTTCATTAGATTTTAAGTAGGTCAGAAGTACACCTGGGAGACGGGGCTTGGCCTTGGATGTAGAACACAAGCTTTCAGTTGTATCATATTTAAGACACCAATCTAGGCCAGTGTTATTACCTCAGCTTTATTATTTATCAGAAAATTCTAATATTTGTCATTCGTGTGACTCTGCTCCTGGTTGTTGCAATGGGCACGCCACTGAGGGCTGAGGAACACCGAACATTTTAGGTTCGGTTAAACAGCTGGTCTACATTTTTGGGTGCAGCCCATGCACTTTGTGTTTCAAAGATTCAGGCAGAATATTGTTCCCGTAATGTTTGTGTGTGACTGAAAATCATTAGTGGCAGCAGTTGATACTGAACCACTAAAGGAGTGGTGCCCCATTAATGATACTTAAGCCATCTTGATACATGTGTTTTATGGTAATTGCCATGTTTGTGCGCAGATGGTTCATAAAATAGTTTAGTGTGTACCCCTTCTGCAGTCTGCAATGTGCATATGAAGTTTTGGGAGCTTATGTTTCCTCTTCTCCCCCGCTGTCATCTGTACTATATACTGCATGACTTAAAGTCATGTCTCTTATCTTTTCTCCCTGTGTGATAAGATCTTGCATTTCGGCATTTCTGTCTCAGAGGCATTTACGACATTGTTGAAGGTAAAGCAGAACAAAGACATTCAAAATATCTTTCTCGGTATGGATTTGTATGTCTGCTCCTACACAACTCTTTCTGCTGATTTCTGCTTTTAAAGTTTTCTGTTAGCTCTGAGTTTCCCTTTACATTAAGTAAGATGCATGAAACAACACATCTGCTGCAGGCTCTTCCTGGGCTTTGAAGGCATTTTACTGGTTTTTGATTGTGCTTTTAGTAGAGTTGGAAGTCTTGGAGGAGGACAGGGGAGCATAAAATCCAAAAGTTTGCAGTTTTATACCCGGTATAGTCTCTGCACCTTTTGAAAATGAACAATCAACTTCCATCTGGGTTTATCTTTACCAGCACACTCTAGGAAAGAGGTTGTATTCTGACTGATATTGAGTGATACTTGGAGTAGGTAATTAATGTGTGCCTGTGGTCACTTATTCCTATAAGACTACAAGGAGCTTGAGCATTTCCCTGTAGGGTCGATCATCAATCTGTTGCAGAACTATCGCATACACTGACACATTTGCACTCGTATTCAAATCTTCAGTTTATATGAAATGCATATCTTTAGACTGTGGGAGGAAACTGGAGCTTTGATGGAAGGAAATGCATTCTAACATGGGGAGAACATGCAGACAGAAAGTACCAAGATGGAGATCTGCGCACAAGACATTCTTGCCGTCAGGTCACAGTTCTCAGTAGACTCTGACGTAGAGCACTAGAGCTCACTCCAGAGGTCTTTTCTGGGTTGTATTAGACTGTCTGTCTGACCCTCTAAAGCAAGAACTTTGATCTCTCAGCCGCTCTGGGAGGTGGTGACATTTGGCTTGCTTTGACCTTTTGAAGCAGTTTGTTTCTGAGATTAGTTTTACGGGTAAAAAAAAAAAAAACAAACACATAAGCATTTTAAGCTTGTTGATGAAACTTGTGTAATTCTACGCTGCGTTACATGAAAATAATCTTTTACAATAATAAGTAATAAAATAATTAGATTAATTCGTCAAACCTGTTTGAGGACTTTGATATGATCACAGTGGGCAGGACAGCATAAGCTTATTAAATGTAAAAAGCAAATTGGCTTTGATTGAAATAACCTTGCAAGTTTAAGACGGCAGATGTTTTGGCACACTTGTGCACTTGGACTTGTATTTGGTTAAGGAGTATTTTCTCTTTTATTTCCATCTGCCTGTTGGAGGTAAGGCTTTGTCCAAGAGACCGCACCCCCATGCTGTTTTGCTGGAGTTGAGTACATAATGCACTGTACTTACAATTAGACAAACAAATATCAGTTTAGCTGGTAATTTCACCTCGTATAATCAGGAAAAGACTTTGTACTACAAGAGTGCAATATTCTCTGCATCCAATTAGCCAAAGTATGTTCTCCTCTATTGATTACAGAAACGAAGAGGAAGATGATCATCTGATTTGTCAATGAAAGGGCAATATTTAAAATGGAATTGGTAGAGAGAGTGCCTGTTTTTCCCTCTGACTGGTCATCTGAGCTGAGATCGGAGCTGTGGTTATTTACCAGAAATGAATCCGCTAATGTAACCATTTCCTTCCCTTTAGAGATGGCCCGACATTAAGGAGCAGCTGAGTGCTTGTGGAGTCTATCATGATGGGAGAGATAATATAAATACTTAGAAGAACTTTGCAGCTAGTCCACTCATGTGTTATATAAATGTTTCAGAAGCAGTGTAGGTGTGTCACTGGTGTAAACATTTAAGCAATATAGCACAAGTGAAACCTCACACTTACATATGCATAACACATGAACACATCTGTGTTGTTAAGGTGTACATCCAAAGGGATTTAACCATAGGAATGCAGTGACCACGCATGAGGAAATAGACTAAATATGATCTGGCAGTGTTAATGACAATATTCACAGTGAGAGTGAGCTTTGATGAGCAAGGTGAACGGAGCCACTTTCAGTGACAAACCACCGTTTTGCCTCCATTTCAGCAGGTTTTTGCAGGTGCATCATGCAGGTAAGGTGCTGCCGTTGAACTTCAGCCTTTCCTTCATGCTAGGGATGAAAAGCAGGTTGTCCAAATGTTTGTGCAAACACTCCTGTCACAGCGGCTTCTCACTTTCATACAAAACACTGCAGGCCACTATAAATACAATAACAACAACATAGGAAATGATTAAGCTTGACAAGCAAGCAAACCAACTAAACATTTTCAATAGTTTAAATAAAAGGGATAACCATCATAAAACATGTGTAGCGTGCTCTATAATGCTTTCAGGATCATAGTGAGTTACTAAATGCCGCTTTTCTTTGTTATGCCATTTGTTTGGCATGTGCACCGGCTGCTATCACGGACATAGTGTGAGTGAGGGCGTCTTTCAGTGGAAAAGTACAGTGCTTTAAATACCTTCTAAGTACTGGGATTGAAAACAGCGAATTACCTCTCACTCAATGTGAAAGTTGTTTGAGCATAGCAATTGGCTAACACATAGGCAGCCATGGAGAGCAGGATTACCTGTTAATTTATGGATTTTGGATGTTTGCCCGTTACTACGCTCAGCCTTAGATCTCTAACCCCAGACCACAATCCTCACCTCTGTTTTTGGCCTTCAGAACTTCAAATAGTGTTTAATCACTTTGTCTGGAGATTGGATTTTCAGGCTTCCACTCTATGCCCACTGCCTGGAGGCACAATTTCATCGGAGCCATATATGACGCACTCTCGTTTCATCAGACATGTTTTAAACATTTTTAAAAAGAGCCACTCGGTGAACTCAACATTTGCATTAATTTCGCTGCGTGAATGCAGCTCAGCTTTTTATCATGAAACTACAGGGATAACTTAAGCTCAATGGAATTATTCAAACCCTATTGTCTACTATAAATCACAACACTGTTACATCAATACAACGACGAGAAGAAAATTCACTGACACACATCAAATTCCACCCGATATGAAGAGGGCATTTACACTGATAGCCTACGTTTTCAAATTAAGGACCTGTGCCGAGTCACAGTTATAATTACATGCAACGTTGTTGTTTTTTTTGTTTTTTTTTAATGCTTCTCCTCCATTTTATGATTAATTGCTCTACCACAGGTGTCAGAACTGAGGCTTCACTGATTGGCTCTTCAACGGGAATGTTATTAAAATCCAAGTGTAATGCCAGTGAGCAGCCCAAATGGTTAAACTGAAGCTCCTAATGGTAAGGTGTAACCAGTGTGGTGAGCCAGACAGCTGTTTCTGCATGGCAAAACAGGGTGCTAATGAGTAGAATAGATTGCAGAAGAGGATCACTGCACAACGTGACATGCTGTTTCTTCACCTGACACTGCTATGCATCATCTCGAAAGATGACTGCTCAATTTAAGTCCACTGTTATAAAAGAAAGCTATAAATATACTGTAATGTGATGTTTAGAGGGGCATGTCCTCTCCTCTTGGATCAGCATATGATCATGGACGGATGTTGTTCACAGCTGCACAGTCGCAGCTTCACACAGAAGAACCTTGTGTTTTATTTGGTAAATCAGGAGGCTTCTCTAAAGCGGAGTATAAAATCAGGTTGCATGCGTCAAGGTACACGAAGAATCCAGATCCCAAATGTATGATTTTATAAATCCTTCTCAAAGAAACCTTTTTTTCCCCATTCGGTACAACACATTGTATTTTTTAACAGCAATTGCTCATTTGGCATAATGCAGAAAGTGTGCATTCTACTCATGAGTGGACAATATATCCTATTTTTTAATGAAAACATTCAAAGCTATCAAGCTACATGCTCATAGTGCATGTTTCTGCCAAGTTGGATGAGAGTTCAGCATGGGCCTGAAATGTCTGCCCAAGTCTGATCTAGCCATTTAAATTCCAATTAAAGCTCAAATATATTTACGTCAAAACCTTCTCTCCGTTTCCTTTTCTCTCTCCTGTACGCACATACAGTGCGTAGCTAAAGACAGATACTGCTACACTGTTATGAGTTACAAATGATCAGCCTATAATTAAGTAAACAGATTATAAATATTAAGATATAAATGGTAGTAATGTAGCTCTCACCCAGGATAAGTCAGCCAACACTCAAAGCCACAGGCAACTATCTACAAACCGCTCCCCACAGATAAATCACTAAAAGAATAAGAATGATAAACCAGCGAGCAGCTGCATAAGTAATCCAAAGTTTGCATTGATGTGAGAAGAACTCAGTGACAGAATGTAAGTTCACAAATGTTCCTGAAGAGCTTTGCCTACTGGCTGAATCCACAAAGAACAGACACTTAAGAGCCTAACAAGATGGTGACTGTCAAAAGGTCTCCCTTATACATTAACTTTTTTTTTATATTCTTGAATAACGACCCAAAACTCAGTCAACGTGGTTATCTAGCCGAAAATGACTTGCCCAAAATGAATACTACAGGGTCTATATGAATAATATTGGTATCATAATAAAGGTAACACTTGTGAGATCTCTGCAGATGTGTAAGCATCTGTATAGATCTCTATAGACTTTTCTGGGTCAGAGTAAATGGAGATGGAACACAGCATAAATAAGATATTAATTTCCGCCTAACAAAACTGTAAAGTTTTTGAGTGAAAATCCCCTTGGAATTATATAGTTGCAGCCCAAAGCCTATATCACACCATAGTACAACATCTGAACATTACCTCTGCCACTAGTGATTCTAACGTGAAGCAGAGAAACGTTAGAGTCATGACACGACTACTGTTGCCTCCAGATGCCTTGTAGATCGTCGTAATTGATTCAGCACGACCCGGAAGCATTGAGTAGCCATTGCTAGCAACGTTTGATTACAAAAACACCAAAGGTAAGACACAATTTGTAGTTGCAAATGTACGAAGGAAAGTTTGTTGAGTTTTGGTCCTATCATTATAGGAGTTATATACTGTTAGATTCTGTGGGGTCTCGGTATTATTTGGACGTGTTGTTTATGTGGCTAGCGGCCCTGAACGAGATTTCGGACCGCCGTGATTGTGGGCATGTAGCATGCTGAGACATCGAATGCTATTCACTACATTGTAATTCTGTTGCTTGGTGTGTGACTTGTGTTTTTGTTTGGGTAGAAATGGCTACCGCAGTTTACTAGTCGAGCTTCCTCTGGAAAAAACGGTGTGTAACATGGCTATTTTTGTTACGTGTTTAAATGCCCTGAGATGCGTTTGCATGAAAGGGGGCGGCGGTGCTCCCGTGTAGGGGGGCCTCTCGGGCTCAGCTGGCTGACGAGTCGCAACCTGTTGGCGTCGCGCCTCACTCCTGGTTCACGTGCGCGTGCACAGCAGGATGGCGGACCGAACGAGACCACGACAATCGTGTGCATGTTAATCAGTTTTGTGAACACTGAAAGTAACACTTAATATTAACATTTGATGGTTTATAGGCTCTAACCCAAGCCCGGAAGATGCCAAGTCTGAAATCCTTCTGGTTGCCAAGCCTGTCAAATCCCGTTTGGGCTTTATAGCTGTGCTGCAATCATCTTACAGGACATGTGCATGTGGGATTTTTGCTGGAATTGTCAGTGGCAGGCAATTCTGCTTTCCATAGCCGAAGGCATGTTTTAGCCTGCTGATTAGAGTCTTTGGGATCCAGTCTGTGGTCTTAGGTTTTACACAAATGCGCGAATGTAGTGGCCATGTAAAAAGGTGCCTGCCGTGCACTCAGTCATACAAACAAGCTAATACGTGTCAAGAGTACAGAAACAACAGAGCCTATCTAATTAGCTGCGCAACAGAGCAGCAGCTCAATAAATGCCTTCTGTTAGACTGCACGGCAGTTACAGCCAGAAACCTAATGGTTCATTGAGAATGAGTGATTATTGGACCTTGAGTCTTTGGCAGTTGGGACTCATTGAACCTTTATTGAGGAGGCATCTTAGAAACACAATGCAATGTGCAGAACACGAGTGTTACCATAACTGACCACATTCAAGATCCACTCCAGCTTCCAAAGGTTTAATTTCCCAAGACAAGTGGTTTAGGTTGCTGATCCTACAGTACCTTGTGCTATGCATGGCAACAGTAAAAATGGATATAATGTTTATGCTCAAGAGTAGGACATTTGCATGGCTGGAGATGTTGAATATAATCACATTTGTTTCTGATTTTCTTAAGATTGGCGTAGTTATTCTTGGAAGCCATCACTCTCATCCTCAACCTTTTTTACCCCTCCATCGTCTGCTCAGATCTTAATCTTGGCACAAAGAGACACTGAAAACATATAAGGAACTAAAGTCAGTCTTGTCCAATGACTCTTCAGTCATCGAACTCCTGGAATCTCTGCTTTGTATGCAGCAGCGTGTGTTTACCATGCTCTGTGTGAAAGCCATGAAGTGATTTTTATGGTAATTGGCTTTATGGTTAACCAAGCCTTGCAGTGGAGTTTGAAGGGGTTTTCTGGTGCCTAAGGTTTAAACCGGACATGGGAAATGTGGCATCCTGGTTTTAGCTCTGCTCCTGACCTTGATAGAAGGGCAGTTTCCTCCTTAAAATTGACAACAAAGTCATCCAACACCTGGAGTACAACACCAGTGGGAAGGGAGCACTAACGGTGGGATGTCGACATACCGTAGTTGCAACAGATTGGGACTGGGGTTAGTGGGAGTAGTATGCTGGAGAATTTGACGGCTTGACAGCTACTTTAGCGCCAAAGAAAATGGAGTCAACCTTTCATTTTCACAGTAGACTACCATGATCTGCTCTTTTTCATGAAACATGGCGTTTTTAGCATGAGCACATAATTTAAATAAGGAGGTGAGCTAAGGAAAGAAATTAATACATTTAAAAGATAATGAGAAATAATAATCCCCAGAGAAAATCATTTAATTTAATTTTGTTCAGATGTCCTTTGAGCACTGGAGTGTCAATGAATTCTCTACATCTTATTACATTTCAGCCGCTCAATCAATAACTAGCACTATAGACATTTCCATATAGAGATGTTTCTTACGGACAAATGGGCATCAGACTGGCCATTCGTGACCACTGTGAAAGGGAGAACTGATCATTTCCTAGAGGATGAGAAACACATGTCACTATTTGAGCCAATACGCTAAGTCATCACTTCATCCTCACATAGAAGTGTTAATCAGGCTGGAAAGAGTAGGCAGGAAGCCGTGCAGGGGAGGTGGTGTGGCAGAGGTGACAGAAGGCTTCCTGTCTCTGACAAGGCCTTTCCATAATCTCTTGGCGGTGACTGGGCAGCTTGGCTGTGGGTAATAGTATAGCTCCAGGCTACTTCTCTGTACTCCTGCAGTTTTGCATTCCATAAATAACAAGGGGCAGACGGAGGCAAAGACAATGAGCAAGTGAGGACAATGTGGCAAGGAGGCTGAGAGCCTGAATAAGAAGCAGACAGTTGGTTGTCCTGCAGACAAAAAGAGCCAAACGGTGATTTGTTGTTCAGAACAGAGGCAGATTGGGGATGAATAGTAGCATGACATTGGGAGAACAAAAAAGGAAAACACTGCAGTGGAGAGATACGGCTCCCTGTATAAAGGTATGGGGAAAATAAGACAAGATGCTCTTTCTCACCCTGAAAAAAGGTTTAAGCAAATTTACTCGCATTATTCTTGCCTATTTATGTGGTCACTGTGCAGGGGATGACTAAAAATAATAGTAGAAAAGTAGCAATATTTCTAAGCATTACAGAATGCACCATATTAAATAGTAGAAAACACTTCTTTGCAAGTCCAAGAATGACAACACGATAGAGAACAGAAGTCAAATAATGTTTATGTATACTGTAAGTACACGTCTCCCAAGTGTTTATTATGTTAAATTACCCACTGCAGCGTGGACTACTCGGTTATAATTCTTATGTAAATCGAATACTTTCCCACCAGGGTAAAGTATGTTTAACTAAATTTCACCCAGCGTTTTGCGACATTGGCAAGTGCTAATGTTTAGCATCTTATTTATAATTTAAATGTTAACAGAATGTATGAGTATGCTGGTAAAGCAAACCAGAAAACAAACTGTTTTATAGCAGTGAGATGAGTCTAACAAAAATAGACTTATTATAAGTGAGCAATAAAAGACCCACCGTTGTCTCATACTGTCTACATGCATTCTAAGTGTCTTCTGCCCCACGAGGTAGTTTATGGAATGTTGTCTTCATATGTTTGCATTTGGTGTTGAGAGGTTTTAGCTTTAAACGCATTCTTATTTAATGTGCGTACATTGTTAGCGTGGTCACCATCCATGGAGCGGCGTCAGCCACTTTACATACTAACAACCATATCTCTGAATCGACCAAGGACACTATGTTAACTGTCTAAATAATGGTCACTATGATATATAAGAGGGAATAGTTCCACTGGGAACCTTAGGGGGAAGGGAAGCTGCAGAGTTTGCATGTTTTATTCATTGAAACATGTACACAGGAGCATTAAGAGCATGTAAGGATGGCACTGCTACCTCTACACAGCCAACACGAGGACATCACTACTTTTGTTCGGGTCAGTGAACAAACTGGGGCTGAGTATGATAGCTAAAGCAGATACACCATACACACATGACACTGTTACACATGACTGTTTGTCAAAGGACATTCAATCATGGTACTAGACTTTTAAAACACAGTTAAATCAGTTTTCACAGCAATATTTTGAGAAAAGAAATTTCAGCATTTTATTGGGTGACTTTTTCCACTGTCTGTCAAAATTGAAAGACGTAGAAAGAGTATTCTACAGAAGGTGGCACCTAATGGTAAATAAAAACGGTGATATGAACGCGAACCTCATGTCCTCGATACTGTAGTAGATTTGATTCAGCAGCCTCGTGTTAAGACTATTCTGTTATGCAGTCACATTTAAAATGTCTCCTAGAAGGTTGGGAAGGCATATCACTGCGCACGGAAGGTACAGCGCATGATGATTCTAAACTTGCGGTGTTTAAGTGCCGGCTGACAGGCAGAGAATGTAGCTGATAATCAGTGAATGAACCAAAGACCCATCTGTTAAAAGGTTTGATAATAAGTGAAAAAACATAAATTAAGTCCTGTAATATACGACTATAGGCTTCAGTACCTAAGGACTTGCAGAAACATTGACAGGTGACCACAATAAAGTCACAACATAATTCGGCTAGTTTGAACAAGTATCGCACAGAACCACCCAGTGAAGAGGAACCCTGGTGAATTTCTAGATGAAGAATAATCATGGTATATGAGTGAATAAGTAACTCCCTCTCCCATATTTTGAGGAAGGCATTTATGAATAAAGAATGGTTGTTCAGCAGCGTTAACGACCGTGCCCTTCTAACTTTAAAAGCTCAGCGCTCTCGTGTTCCATGTCACTTATTAAAATCTTATTGGCTCTCTCTCTCTGGATATAAAATAAAACAGTCTGTATCATTCCTTGTCCTGTTTTCTGTTTTTACATTAAACATGACGTATACTGGCTCATCAGTTCTTCATATTAAAAAATAAAGCTGGATTCATACATTGATAGTTCTTGTATTGAAACCATCGCATTTCATATGAACATGAACATGATTCCCCATGGTCGCGGTCTGTGGAGAGTTTCTTTAAGACACACTGGCTTCCCTGGCCACACCCCACTCTTCACTTTAGTCATGTTGCAGTGTGTGATGGTCCGTGTTGTGGTTTCTGTGTGTGAGTTGCATCATTGAACGCACTTGCTGTGTGTGGTATTGGCTGTCGGTCTGCGGGAACCATCCTTGGATTGCTGTTCCCTGTGTTCCTTGATTTCTTTGTCTTTCTCTAGTCAAATTCAAGTTGTCCTCTAGTTGCGGTGCTTCTATCTCTCCCTGGTGGCAATTTTCCAGCAGTCTGCTGGTTATAATTGGCTGTCTTTAGATTCGCTCTACTGCGGCAGCCAAAGGCATTGTCAAATTTCTGCAGAAACAACTGGAGGAAGACGAATCAGAACGCTACCCTGCAAGGAGCAGGGACAGCAATCACGGATGTTCATGTTGCTGATGTGTGTTTGGGGTGCCTAGAGGCTCACAATTTCCAAAATAAGACACTGGGTCCCTTCTTTGGACCGAGACGTGGTCTTGAGTGCACTGTGGCACGAGCCCCTTGTGTCAAAGGGACATTTTTATCAGCCTGTGACTTCTGCCATAAATGTAGGTGAGCTTCAATCCGTGTCACTGTACAGTGACTGATGATTTCTACATGGTGGTGGGTGTAGTCCATCTGCCGAACTCTGGATATCTTCCCGAAAGTCTTCTCTGATTTCTACCTAGCCAGCTGAGCTGCGGTCACTCTTTGATCCTGGGAGAGGGTAGGAGGTTTGGCATCTGAGGTCTAATTGCGCCCGGTCAGGTCCCTGACCCCAGTACATTCAGCTACAGGATTTGAAAAAGGTGAACAACTGGCTTAAATCCTGTCATTTGGACAGGCTCTTGTCTAACCAAGGCTGGCCAACTGGGGAGACTGTTCAGTAGCATTAGTTCTTTGGTGTTCCTTATCCATTGGTGTTTCACGGTCTTTATGGCAGGGAACCTTTCTCGCTGACACTGGCCTGTAGTACACTTCTTGCTTGTTTTGGTTGCTTTTTGCCCTCAGCCTGATCTTTGGCAGTATGTTATATCAGTATGGGGCCATTGTCCTTCTGCAATGATTCACCAAGTTGATTGATGGGATCTGATTTTGATCAAGTGTCTGTGGCTCTCAGCTCATGACGATTCAGAACTGTGATAGTTTTGTGAGGGTGAGATCTGAGGAAGTGCTCCCTAAACATTCTTGGACACGGTTTAAAGAGCAGCATATCCACAGTATTGAGAGCACATTATTGCTTTGACTAATATGAGGATGTCTACTGTATGGTGTGCCTCTGCAAATCACTGTTCAAAAGACAACACAGCTTGGTGATCAAAGTCCTATCTTTGCTGATATGCTGGGAAACACTAGGCAGTTAATTTGGGAAATGCACTGAAAAAAAACAACTGAGACTTTTATGTTGAGTTTAATTAACACTTTTCAGCCCTTTTCAAGTGCTTTGAGTCATGAGAAATTGCTATCTAACAGGGTGTTTTATCCTCAGAGGGAACACAGTTAAAGTGTAGCGTTGGCTTGATTCCCCAGGAATATGCCATTAAACTGTCCATCAACATCTTTAACCAGTTAATACTATCGAGTAACAAACTATATTCTCATATTGTATAAATATTCTAGGCAAATGCTTAAATAGCTAGGTTGTTTAAGAGGAAAGGCTCTGCTTTATTTAGCAATAATTCAGGTCTAGTTCAAAGCTTGGTCTATTCAAAAGTTGGTTGATCGAATAACATGTAAATGTAGATGTTTATAAATACATTTTCAGATTTTTGCTGGCATTATTTTCTATGGTTTGATCACAAGTATTTGGGAGCAAAATGCCACATTACCTCCCAGTACTTCAATTATCTGCAATACACTTAAAATTGCCTTAACAATTAAATTTGAAAAAACTGCTGCCATAATTTACAAAGTGAAACTAGTTTTTGGTGGTAAATATGAGTGGAGGTGTTCCACTGAAATGTGAAAACTGATACTTGAAGGTGCTCTGTGGAGTTTACGTACGTTACTCATCAAAATGCATTGTGTGTATCGTTGCAGTCTAATTAAAATCATGTGAAATGCCTGCACGTATGTTGCACATTGAAAAACCATTTTCTTGCTAAAGGTCTTTATCATTATGTTTCTTTACAGCCATAAACTGTCAATCGCCAGAACAGCGGGGAGCAGGGCTGTGTAATGCAAAGCCCAGCTGCTCACGTGTGTACAATGTTGTCTTTTTGCAAAGACAGTGGTGACCCACTTGTCAACAACTGGTCAACAACTCCACATGGTACCTTTTCATTAAGACAAAAGTTATATAAGACTATCAAACAGATGTCACTGACATGATTTTAAAATAGTACTCGTTAAAGACCAGAGGAGTTATTAGGCAACCATGATGGTAACAACAGAGGAAATCATTAGGAGCACAAATGTGCAGAACGATGATGAATTACTTTTTACAAAAATGGCTCCAGTTGCAGTAGATTTAATAGCATTCAGGCTACAGTATTGTGGTTAAAGACAAATGTATACATGGATGGACATGGTAATCGCATAACCTCTGGTCTTTGTCAGAGGTAACATGTAAAAGAAAAATACAGGCTCTTCTGTGAAACACACACCTGTTTAGATATATTTATATCATCATGATTTCACGTACTGTATATCGTCTGTTTCTATTGCCGTGTGAAAATGAGCCCTACTCATTCTTTTGTTTGATACACAACTGTCTGAATTAATTAATGAGTCCAATAGAAATAATGTTAGGAAAAGCTAATTATATTCACACTTTGTTCGGGAGTTTGGACTGTTCCACAGTTATTTTCATAAGTAATAGAGCGTAGTTGATACAAGTGATGCAATTTTTGGGACATTATAGTTTTCATTTGAAAGTCCAACAAATCTCATTAAAATGAAAGATCTTCACAAAAGCAAATGGGAAATATAATCATTTACAGTGTTTGTCACAGCGTATGATGACTCTGATTAGACTTTATGCTTTGATGGCTATGCAGATCTGCTGTGTATTAATATTGCAGCAGCAGTATTGCCATTTCAACACGGCCTGTTCTCAGACATTAACTTGTCTAATATATGAGTTGAATGATAATCTTCTGCAGTACATCCAATTCATCCAGTGTAAGTGTGAATTGATTTTAAATGCAAACATTACAATATTCTCCACTTCTTGCTTCAGTTGGTAGCACATCAGTGTGTCAAAAGAATCTTTCGGTTATAAACCGAGAGTAGAAAATTAACCCTTTTAACATTTTAAATGAAATAATCCCTAATCTGTTACAGATCTATCTGTACATAGAACATGGTTAACACAGTGCCACAATTCAAGATTAAATTAAAAATGTTGTAATGTTAAGAAGACAACTTCTCTGTGAAGTCTCTGTGGTTTCACCATGAATCAACAATGTTTAATATTTCCTTGACTTTTGCATTTTGCTATTGGGACTCCGAATGTAGCCTATATGTAGGACATTTAAACCGGTCATCCCAATCTTTGCAGCCAATCATAGTCTGGAGTGACCACACACCAATACATTTTCATAGATTGGGGATGCAAGAAAATACACCCATGTTAAACCACGATCACATCAGTTTTTGAAAACTGGCTGCCTGCTTGATGGTGCCGACAGAGTGCAGCGTGATGTGACATCACGTCCCAAGCCACCGCGCTGTTGTCTGTTTGCCAGTGTGAAGCTGTGTGTAACCTGCTGACATCGTGCTGTAACGCACGCCAAGCTACGGCACAAATGTGCTGCGGCTGCGTCAGAGATGCACAATTGTCACAGAAGGGTGGGACACTATAAAGTGCTACCTACCACTGTACTCGACAGGTTTTGTTGGATATTAGCATTTTCCTTCAGCAGTGTGCAACTCTCTGTCTCTGCTGTGACATTTAAAAACCTTGACTGAATCCTGGGTTCTCTTTGTGTTCTAAAGCCTTTGTACTGTGGCCTAAATACTGATTCCTGAGACTTGAAACCTCCCAAAAGTGTGATGCAGGGGTCCCAGTGGGAAAAGTGACACTGTTTACAAGGCTGCTCCAGATATTTTATTGAACAGCCATTATCTCAATCAGGGTTGTCATCCTGTGTAAACATATTGAAGATCACTTTATTTAGTGCAAGATGCCTTAGAACGTATGAGCTCCAGCATGTTTGGGTTCTCTTGTTTGTCTCTTTTTGTCCCTGTTGTATGTCATTATTTCAGCTCTTATCATGTTTATAAGGAAACTGTCAGTAGCTCTCTTTGACTATATCTCCATCTCTTCATTGTCTTGGTAAACTCGGGCCAAGATAAACCAGACCTTTGATGTCTCTGCCTGCGAGGCTCTTGTATTATAATGAGTCTGTTTTGCATTGTCTCAACACCAAATGCTTGGCGTGACAGAACACAACACTAATTCTAACCGAGGCTTGCCTGCTTCCGCTGGTTTCAAAGCTGCTGGCGCGTTTTGTTTCCCCAAGAGAGGTGCAGGCACTCCCTCACAGCTTTCAGGCCCATCAATTATTTAGCACCTGTTGCCTTTAGGGAACTCCTGAGAAATTATGATGATGAATGCAATCAGGAGACAGGAAATATAAATGTATAAATCTTTATTTTTCGTAGAAGATTTAAAATACCTTGATCAAGAGTTGGAAGGCAAAGATTGATTGAAATGCTGCAACAAAATCGGAATGCTGTGCAGAAGTCCCTATCCATATCGGCACAAAAAAATCACAATCACAAAAAGCACTTTGGTAGTTAAGGGAGGCCTTTTGAAAGGATTACAATGGGCACTCTGTTTATAGTGGGTAAATACCCATGTGATGTTGAAATGTTTCCCCTATTCTCCCCGTCTGCACCGAGTCCTTCATTATGAATAAGCATGAATGTTTCATAACTGATAACTAGTCCAACATACAGCCAAACAAGAACACTGTTTTTGTCTCTCATTGAAATTTTATAAGACGACTAAAGGATGTGTCTTTAATGGACTATATGTATTATATTGAAACAGTAAATAACCTTTTAGAGCACAGTTTAGGACATTCCTTCCGGGGCATGACTGCAGCGCACAATGTGGGAATCCTCCTTGTGTTTATGACATAATAAAAGTGAGCATCCAAAATGGCGTCAATGAAAAAGTAGCAGTGTGGTCAGGAGTGTGCATCCTAGCGCACCTTTTGTGGTCTTGCTAAAGGGAAGGGAGATGGTAGCATTAATGTGTGTTATGTGAGCCTCAAACCCCAGCAGCGAAACAAGGTGTAGTAAAATTCAATTCATGCAACTTCACAATGCTCCTATTGAGCAACATGCCAACATAGTTTGAAATACTACATGCACTGAAGTGTTTTGATAAAAAATATCTGTTTATGTCGTAATGTGTTTGTCTACAACTGAGCAGCTGTTTTTTACTTTTTAAACACATGTTCCCATTGACAGAATACATATATTTGAAGTAGGCTTTTTATTAATTGTCTCCTCTTTTTCCTTTCACTCTTCCATAAAACACAGATCAAGTTAGTTATATTTAGTATATCCCAACATCACACATTCAGCTCGAAAAGCTTTGCAATCTGTACATCATGCGACACATTCTATCCTTAGACACTCCGGGCTACTGGAGCTTTGCTGGATTGTACTACATTGTAAGGTGCAGCCAGTCTTTGGTGTGTGGAAGGGGAAGCTGATGGAAACCGGAAATTTTCTTTGCACTGCCCGCACTGTTTAAAATCTGCAAGCACAACGTGCAACATCATTTACCGTTTGATCAGTAACACGGTAGATAATAAGTGATATTCACGTAAATAAATGGCAGTTGCGGGTGGGAGGGATAGAATTTGGTTGCCAAAAGAAATGTGTAGCGGTACGTTGGGGTCTGCATTTATCCAGCTTCTGTGACAAGAGTTTGGTAAATGTATACAGGAAGTAGAATTCAGAAATTGCGAGACCTGTATTTTATTTAGACTCCATTTTGTGGTCGGAAGTGTTCGTATGTTATTGTGAGAAATCTGTAGAGCCGCACTTTTGTATGTTCAAAGTAGCCAAAGGAAGTATATTTTAAAGTCAGTAACACTGATTCCTGCTGGTGTTAAATAACCAACACTGGCGTAATTCTCCACCCACGACAAGCCTAGTTCATATGTGATTGCAACAAATATGTCATCATACAAAGGCAGGAGAGGAAGGGTCAGATGAGCTCGCAGACCCGTTGAGTGTCATTTGCCATGACACGTGACGGCTTGCACTCACGTGAAAGCCCAAATGTCCTGGTACAAGAAAGGATGGGCTCTGTCTCAATGCAGTAAGCACAAAGGGCAAAGCTGAAGATCTCAAAAAGACAAGAGACAAATAAAATGACATGAAAGAGAGAGCTACAGCGTGTGTGTGTTCGTGTTCGTGTGCGTACGTGTACAGGCACATATAGCCGAGTGTGGGCCCAGTGGTAATTTAGCAGTTCTCAGCAGGTTGTCTTCAGGGAAGAGCTAATATGGGCAGTGGGTTGCTACGTGTAAGCGTGTCTGTGAGTGAGTGTGTGTTTGCCTGTTTGTGTTTCCCCGTGTGTGTGTGTGTGTGTGTGTGTGTGTGTGTGTGTGTGTGTGTTTGGCAGAGATTCATTTCATAGTGAGAGTTCTGCTGACCTTGGCATACTCAAGATTTCATCCCAGAGGTGTCTCATCCCCCTCCTCTCCTTCTCTTTCTCCTCAGCCTCTCGCCCTCTCTCCACCCAAATCCCATTCCCGGACAGCGCGATTCTTCTCCCTTTTTGTGAAGAGGAGCCAAAATGATCTAGCAGATACAGAAAAAAAGAGACCAGCATCTCCATCCTTCACTTGAATAATTTGGCACAAGGCTGTGATTAAAACAGGATAGCGGTTAGACTTTTGGAATGTGAAGACTGCCTCACATCAATATTAAGCCTAAATGCAACCATTAAGACGGCTCCATGTTAGAAAACTCTCATGGCTGTTTGACTTTTCCTGTCATACTCATTTCTGCTGGCTCATACCTTTCAGGGTAAACCATGCCAGACATCTCATTATTCCAAACCATTGCTGTCAGTAAGGCAGAGATGCAGTGAATGGCAGATTGAGGTTTTTCTGTACTTGTTATATTCGCTTCAGGTCAAACCAGCAATCTCATCTCAAACTATAATATACATATTATACATTTTACTTACATATTATACTGTAAAAATACAAAAGTTAAGTATTTAGAAATGAGCACACATAACAACAGCTGCATCACTGTTAGATTTATAAACCGGGTTTTCCTAGCAAATGTTAAACATTCCACAGCGAGCATAAAGAGTTTTAACATTCAAAACGACAGAGGGACGTTTTGAATGCTGTTTCGCAGAGGCGCATAGTTCTTCTAGTATTTAAAGTGCTTCAGGTTGACAGCAGTAGAAGTCACCCAGTGCTGCTGTGAGTCTTCCTATGGGAAAACAACTGGCAAAGCAGTTCAATTGAAATGACAAAATGTGCTTTTTGTGGTGTTTGTAAAATACAGAATGTGTAGGAAATATCCATGAGACTCGCTTCTTTCATAAAGTAGAATGATGACGTAATTTCACATGGGTTGGGCGATGTGGATACATTTTCATCAAGGTATTTGTAATTTTATATCATGATCTCTTTTTGGCCACTCAAGTGACTAAAATACCTCACAAATCAAGGTATTTCATCACATTGATGTACAAATCTTAGAAATCCAATATTACCGTAAAGCTATCCTGCTCATTCTTCCGTGATATTGTTAGCAATGGTCTCATTCAACCCAAGATATTAAAGAAAGACATTAACGCTACAGCAAATATATATACGGATAGACAAATCTTAATGGTCTCGCAGAATAAATCATCAAATCACCCAGCCACAACTCCATTTTTATGGCCATCTTCATTTACTAAATTCCCATTAAAAAATACAAACCATGCCAATCACAAACATGTTGGGGCTGACGGGTTCATGTGTTATCTGGACGCTGATTGTACTACTCAATTCTAGGACTACAGCTCTGATTTTTGCAAATTGAAGCTACAGTATATGTTTCTGGGATCTACTGTATATACCGGTCCTTTCAGAAGTTCCAAATCCAATTGTAATGTTTTAAGTCTTTTACTGAGTCCTGTGGGACAATATCTCTTAACAAATCAATAAATGCACTGAAATCAAATTTTGCAAGCTTATGTTGTATCATACTGTCTTAATAATGCTCTCTGTACCTTTAATATTCGGGGAAGCATGGATGGGCTATAAAGTCTAGGAATTACATCTGTGTTTCAGGCATCCAGCTGATGCTCTTACCCAATGTGATGTAGAGTACAATGAGTAGATGACACGAGCTTCCTCTGCGCTGACATCCCAAATGTTTCTGACGTGTCTGTCTTGTGGAATAACATAAGTCATTATTGCTCGTCCTTACAGACGTCTTCTCTTTTTTGTGTTTCAGACTGAATCTGTAGGCGCCTATCGGCTCTCCTGGCAGAAAGCAGACATGTTCTTTGCCTCTGTTCCAGTATGGTAAGTTGATCTGCGTCTCTATTAGCATGAATAGACGTGTTCCTCAGGAAACAAACATCAGGGCTTCATGGATGACTTGTTATAGATTCTTGTAGACCATGGATTTTGTTAATGCTGTGAACAGACACAGGTCAAGGAGTGCCAGACACTACCTGCTTAACAGAAAGCGATTTTAAAAATCAGAATGCCTTTCGTTTAGGGAAATGGCTGTGGAAACCGAGGTAATAGTGAAAGATGATAACCTGCCACTTTTTTTGCCTTCCTCTTCTTGTTTATCTGTATATTTTGTAAGGAAGAGAGGCAATTTGGACACTGCAGGAACTGTGACATGATTGAAAGAGCTTCTGGCATCCTTGCAGTATGTCAGATTCCCTCTTGAAGATGCTAGTTATATACAAACTCACCCGCAGGTGCATTGATAGCGGGTTAAACCGTGGGTGGCTTTTCAAAATAGGCCAGCAGAACGCACTGTTCTTTTCACATACAGCTTTTTTTGAATCTGCAGACAGTCGGAGGAGATTTTTAAAAATAAATAGCATTGCTTTTGACATCTCTTTGTCAACTCATCATAATAACAACATGTGATAAAGAACTAATGAATTTTAGCATTGAGGCTCTCATGCACTACTATACACCCCTCTGGAAGGTTTTCAGTCTATAGTATTTAGGACAGACGCATGTTATATACCGCCATTCTGTGGCATTGACAAAGCACAGCACAAGCTTGCAGAATTATTGTTGCGCAATCATACTAGTAAGTGTACCTCTAAGCTAGGGTTACCTCAGTTTCAAGTTTCATACATTTTACATTGCATTGTTGCACACAGTGGTGCAAGAATTCTGTATCTGTTGTTCAAGAGCGGTCTCAAAATGGAGGCACAAACATTTGCGGCCCTAGGGCTTAACATGGGCATACGAGGGTTGGTCAGGGTGGTTGCAGCCCAGGGGCACAAATCCAGAATCATTAAAGCCATTCTCTTGTTCCAATCCCTGCAATTGTGCTTACCATGATAAGAACAGCTCACGGTTCCATGCCAACTACCGTGCCCATTCAGCAGCCCCAAATTGTACTGGAGAGATTATAGGGGAGGACATGGCACAGTGGAACGGAAAGCAATGGAGCATTATGTCGCCAATTATTGTAGAATCTCTTGTTAATTATCTTTTTTTTACCCCCTTTTTTAAACACTAAGTGGCAACTACATTGATACTGTTTTTATTAAAGACATGAGCAGGTTGTTTTATTTTAATTGCCAATACGACTAATCAAGGACAGGGTGAAAATGTTGCCCGAGGTTTATGGGGATCTAGTGAAAACCTGATAGCTCTGGGGAGGGTGATGAAATGGAAGCAGACGTTGCCGTTACTAGCCCGCAGTTACTGGTATTGTGATGACAGTAAAAATGATCTATACCAACTGTAGCTTTTCAGACAGCTTGTGAGTCTTCGAAGACATATGAAATGCTGAGTGTGGAGCACAGAATGTCGGTGCAAACAGAAATGTATCTTCACCATTTCAAAGAGAATCAAATTTTGAAATATCAGTTGTGCTGTTGGACCTGGTTAGATTAGTGAAAGGCGAAAGGAGTTCAGTGGAACATGTTTCCTGAAATACACCCCACAATACATCAAAAGATTGAACGGTCAACAATGGGGCTCAGATACTAAAAGGAACTGTCATCAAGAGAGTTTGTGTGTAATTTTATATAAATTGAAAAGAGACACATTTGCGGTACTTGTCAGTCCTGGGACAGCATTACTGGGATGTGATGTCACATTTTGCTGTACAAATGGAAACATTAATCTGTCAGTAGTCCAATAAAGTGTAACTTGATAACCTAATAATTAAAAACAAAACCTGGTTCTTTTAAATGTTATTTTTGGTATTCACCTCAGCTTCGTTTTCACAGATACTGACTGAAGTGTAGTTGCAGATAGTCACTTGAAGGCTATCACATGAAGTTGCTTGCCAACAAAGTTGTTTTTCTGATGCCAAAGTGGATACGGAGCAAAAATAAAATGCATGGGATGTTTGTGCATAAACAGATTAAATTGGTGCAAAGAACTGTTTATTTGATGATTTAAGTGAAACCCGTCAATGTTTGAGGATTCTATTAAAGATTTCTTGAGGCTGAGATGACTTCACTTCGAGGTGCCAAGATGCTAATATCTCCAGGAATATCACTAATCATCAATCAATGATTTGTTGAATTCAGGATGTAATGTTTGAATTTATCAATGTAGTTTCCACTGCTATAGAGACAGCAATACTTAAACTTTAGGTCTTACCATTAAATTTACATACTCTTACTTTAGTAACCATCTTCCTCGGTTTTCTAGAGTCGGGTCTGATTAAACAGCGCTGCAAAATAGAACATTTTGTGCTAATTTATATTGCATTTTACTTTGGAGGGGATTGTTGGGCTCCACAACTGCTGTATTTTAGTAAGGGTGTAGACAAGATAACAGATGGGAATCACTGCCTGCCCACAGCTATACTGCAGTTATTTAAGTGTATTAAAAAGGGTGCAGATTCCTGTTCCCAGACACGACTGAGTTAGACTGTCGTGACGGGATTTTTTTCAGGGGGAAAAAATGCACTGATCACAATGTGTAATGTGAAAGCAAAGAGGATGGGCCATGAGATATTAACAGTTATCCTCACAAAGTAAATAATGACGGGCTGAAGTGGTATATTTTGGATGCACTACATTAGTCATCCATCTTTTCTCATCCACAATAGGTAAATAAATCGTCTTGGTATGGCTGATTAGGTCCAGTTTAAGTACCTTTTTTTCAAGAGGAGGTGAGGTAATCAATACTGACAATGGTTTCTAAATAGGTGGTGTGTGATTCACATTGCAATATGATCAAAGACCCCATACCGTGCTTGGCCTGAGAAGTATTTGTTTTACATATCCTACAGCAAGTGTCCTTGTTGTTCCATGATGCATTATGCAACTTGTTTTCTGTCTCTGCATTGGCACACATGCCTTTGTGCTCTCAATGAAGACCATACATTTTTCTTTGAGATAGGTTTAATGAAGCCCTGGGCACAAGCAAACAGTCAGCAGCAAGATACAGTCAGCGCGGTCTGGTGTTGTAATCCTGTCGAAGAAAACAAGTGTTTTTTTTTTTTTAATCAAAGAGGAATTACTATAAGCACTGCAGTGAAGACAATACAAGGAAAGACATCCTATGATGTGCACAGTATCACAGGGAACGCATAGAAATAAAAAAATAAAATTATCACATTTGACAGCACCTTTGACATGTTTTAATACATCTAAAACATTGGAGCCTACCTTTGAGCCCAGCCCTGACAACAAATCTGTTTGATACCACCTGCTGCATACCTGCTCATGTAAACCTGCATCAACACATCATCAACACTTTAGAACCTCGGTCCCACCAGGGGCACAGCATCAGCTGTACAGCAGAAGTTGCCTCATCAGAGGCTGTTCCGGAGAACTGACAGTCAGCAGCATCGTGCCATGGGGTGAGAAGGTGGCAGAGCATGAAAGGATGCATTAGATGATATGTAGATCAACCAGAAGCCTAAATAGGGTTAGACTTTACATAGCCTACATAACCTAGCTGTAAGCAGCAGATAAAGACGGTTGTGGCATGAGAGATGGAGAGAGGGACCAGAAGCCAGAAAATGAAGATGTCAAAAGCTGCTGACTCAAAAATATTCTTGTTAACATCCTCGCCTTTAAATGGGATTTTGTGCTTACTGCAGTGAAAGTGAATACATGACTGGAATTTTATTTCGGGTTCATCTGCTGTTTTGTGCGTCATCAGCCACCTGAAAACAGTGTTCGCCAAAACGGATTTAACACATGAAAGCGTGGTTTGTTGAGTGCAAGTTGGAGCCATTGACGGTTGTTCTCGGCAGTAACCGAGGAGTGAATGTGCGAGCGGAGTGATTATCGGTCTCATCGATCTGACGCGGCATAATTCATGGCTCATGCTTGCTGTTGTTTTCTCTCAGATGTTGGCGCTGCTGGTGCTGCAGTGTCTCTCAGTGCCGCTGACAGAGTGTAGCAGAACTCTCTTGCCATTTGGGTTACACGTCAATGTGTAGATGGCAAACAACGAGTAAATTTGAGCTCAAGTGATGAAGGAGTAGAGCCACGTTGTGTCAACAGTGGGGCATTGTGACAACATAATCAATCATTGCAGAGAGTTACAGCTGACACAGATGATCCATTCTTTGTTGGAACTTTTGAAATCACCCACTGAGACACATTTCAACTATATGTCTGTTATCACTGTATCACTCATCTGAGAAAATATAACATCTATTAATCAGACTGATGCAGACTAGCTCAACCTTTGCATCCTTTGTGTTTTCATACTGCATCAATTTTAGTCAGAATTGCAAACTGAGAGATTCTAGGCCATTTGTCATGAGTAATCTGTGATACTTTTATCACTGAGTCGTTCAGCTATCTCCAAGTCCCCCCTCTGTCTTTCTAATGCCAGCTGATTTGTATTCCCTGTACATTTGTCGTACTTTGTTGCCAAGCAAATAAAGGGGGAGCGTTGACGGCAAGGACTGAATGGCTGACATTTGATTGACAGTTCAACAGTCCAGGAGAGAGCCAGGGAAATTATCTGAATATTCAGCATTTCAAGGATTAATCCTACTCCTCGTGTACTCCTGAATATCCTCAGCTGTGGACATGGGAGATAAAATGTTTTTAACCACATTGTTAAAGATCTATCAACAGTGCTGACGGTGCAAGTTGGAATACTGAGGAAATTGAATACAGTTCCACACACAATTGGCTCCACCGGCAATGACCTCAAAGGTTATATCCTGTCTTTATGGTGAGAAAGCTTCACGTTAAACACTGTAGTTTTTTCTAGTGTGAAACAGCCAAATGTCTGCATAATTTTCAATTCAAATGGATAAGAAGAGTTCTGACTGTTAACAGTAATTGCAACCCAAAGAAACATTCACTTCATTTAGCAAGAGCAGTTCACCTGTCTTGCTTATTCCCTATTGCTGTCTTTTGAATTGACATCCTGTGCAGTTTGATGTTTTAACAAGAGAGAAAGCAGTTCACTCAATTAACTCTACCGCTTTGAGCAACAGCGCCTTAAATAAGATGTAAGGGCATCACAGTCAGATGCCTAACTTCTCAGTCTCTGAAGCCATTGCTCTGTGTCTCATTTCCCAGAGTATTGATGTCTTGAAGTGAGCTTCCCAAGTGCCTGGAGGGAGTGAATTGCTTTCAGGATGTTGGGACACAGCTGACTGGCGAAGCTCAACAGTAGACCAATGTTCGTTCTTTCAACCAGTACTGGAGTGATTTGGAGGAGAGGGCAATGTTGAATTATATTGTTCTTAAAAAGAAACAGATTGGCAACAAGCAAGAGATACAATACAATTTACCAAACCTTTTATTGTGTTCCACAACTCAAGCTACAGATTCAAAGAAACAACAAAACCTGACAATCTTAAACAGACAATTATTTCCTTGTTTACTTTATTGTACATAGACAATCTAAACAGGAGGTTTAACCATCTGCAGGTCGTTCCGATATCATTGGGGGCTCCCCTTCATAAAAATTAAGATTCATCTGTGGAGGAGTAGAATCGTTCCACATAAGTAAAAGTCACCAATGATACAGGACAGTCCCAAAGAAGATGTGTGGACACAAACGTTGGTTTTGTCCTCACCTATGAAAGTGCTACCTCGAGTAGAAGAAAAAGAAGAAAGGAACAGGAATATTGTGTACCAGCAGAAAGATGGTTCACTTTAAAGGAAAGTGGAAAAATGGAAACAAAAGAAGAATCAATACTGTTGCTCTGCAACATGGCCATGCAGGGAAGTGAATTGGATAGAGAGCTTGGATGGATAGTTATAGAGAGTCGCTGGAACTAGGAACAAATTGTGTGATGCTGGTCCCCTCTTAAAAGCTGCAGTGGACTACT
Organism: Gadopsis marmoratus; assembly: GCA_036023855.1. Taxonomy (NCBI): domain Eukaryota; kingdom Metazoa; phylum Chordata; class Actinopteri; order Centrarchiformes; family Percichthyidae; genus Gadopsis; species Gadopsis marmoratus. The sequence continues at coordinate 185,198 of JAVQJF010040469.1, read as the reverse complement.
GCCAGATTGAGCCAGCCCCTTCAAATCAGCAATAATTCATCTTTAGCTCTCTACTGGTGTTTCTGTTTAATATTACTGAAAAGTTGGCTCCATATTATTGGAAACTAAATAAAAGTATTATTGTCTTTGACAGGACACGTTCTGGCTGATGTGTATCTCTTGAATTCTAATCAAGGAATGCCTCTGCTTTCAACCTTGTAGCCTATTAAGCAAATAAGTTAATTTGAATTAGGCACCATGTTGAGGCATGACATACGGATACCTTTATTTACTGTATGTCTTGTGCACGATATTATTCGGCCTTTTCAGATTAATTGTGCAGTCTCGATGGCTTAACCTTCTGTGGTGTGTAAAAGCGTCTTCCTTTATGTCCCGTTAAATTGATTGGACTTTCAATTTTTAGTTGATTCATTATTTTTTAGAGGTAATTTAACAGAGGCACAGATGTTAGGTCAACTCAAACAAGGATGGAGCAAATATGCTACCACCTGGTCAGTCACTTCTACTGGACTGAATTCAAAACAACTACATTCAGAAACTTGCAGAGGCAATCTGGCAGAGGCGCGAGATCAAGAGAGGATAATGGTCTCACCCAACTGGATAAGGACTGATGGTGATTACAGGAGAGAAAAGAAGTGCTCGGAGAGAGAAGCTGGGAGAGTGCTCCAGAGAGTGTAAGCAGCTGGACTGCAGTAATTAGTCAGTGAAGCTCTTCGTGGTTAAGGGACAGCTGACCACTGGCCTTGCTTGCTTAAAAGAATCGCAGAGGTTCTTCCCTCTCTCAAATATGACTGTGATAAACATCAGCAATTACTTGCAGAAATTGCACCCCCTTTTTTCTTTTAGACGAAGAGAACTGAATTGCCTGTATGGTGTAGATAGCCTCAAGCACAATGGGCCTTCTTTGTTACAGTTTACTCAGGCCACTGTCTTAAAGTCCATACAACAAAGTGTCATGGATAACATACCTAAAGCAATGGTTATTTAGATTTATGAAACCCAAAACTTTGACACAACTGCGGCTGTATTTACTTAGCTTTTATATAGCTATCAGACAGGAAAAGAGTGAGGCAGATGTAAACCGAAGCAAACCAATCTGGTGGGCATAAAGACACAATGGCGTTTTCCACATATCCAAATTAAGAAAAACTCCAGGTATAAAGTGTCACATAAGATGCTGCTTATTACAACACCTTTTCCATTTGTATATGAGTCATTCATGAAGCAATTCATGTTTTTTAAGGATAACTCTCTACAGAAAACATTTTACCCATGCCCCTATCTAACCTAACATTTGTGAAGCTCTAAAAACGATCCCTCTGATCTCTGCATTTATGTCTGCTGTCATTTATGGTTGAGCTAATGAGCCAACCCCTGGACACCTTGTGAATTTGTTGATGTTTACTTCCTCAGAATTGGGAAAGGTGGGGGAGAGGGGTATAATATGCACATTAATGAGCATGTCACACGGACAGCTAATTACAACGATGCATTTGAGGCCTCATTTGGTGGCAGTGTCAGTGGTAACATCCTCCCAGCCATACGGGTTTCTGCTTTAGTCCGAATTACCACAGAAGTTCCTCTGAAAGTTCTTTTTGTCTGAAAGTGTACGTGTCAGTCAGAGATGGCAGAAAAGCTTTACATGAGCTTTTTCTTTAACTTTTCTCCTGAGAGTTACGAGAGCATGTTCCTTTTTGAGAGGAGTCGTAGAGGGTTTTATCAGCGCCTGTGTGGGCTAACCTGAGATTCTTTGGATCAAGCCAGTGTGCTGGAAGATCAAGTAGAAATGGCATTGTTACCCAGGGTTTTGTAATTTCTCAAGTGGTCTACCAGTGAATATGCTTGTTGATTTACAAAGGCCTACATTGCTTCATTCATAGTTAAAAGTAGAATGAAGTCTCCTATTCACAACCAGCCATTATGAAAGTACTGTGTGCAGCACTGCACTTTCATAAGGTTAGAAAAAAGATCTTGAGGCCTCAGTGCTCCCCTCCACTGTCTTTCTAGCCATTATTGGAATTTCATTTGTTGGTAGCCAAATAAACATATATATCAGTCTAATCCAAATAACCCTGAATAGTGCACTTTTGCAATACCATACGTGGTTATACATGCAGAAACCCAGTGCATACAGTAATGTAAGTGGTTATGTGGAAATGTATACATCCATTGCAAAACTTAGTAAATGTCCCTAAAGGACAAATTCTACTGGTGTTTTACTGGTGCTGCCTTAGTAACATAACACTGTTACTTACTATTTTCTCTTCTTGAGTTTTAAATTGTTTTATCCTTAATATTTATATTATATAGAACCCCATTTTTGTATAATTTATAATTTTTTCATCAACAGCCTTTTAATGTATTTGCATTTTATAAATGTCTTTCTCTCTAAATTGTGCATCCACACATAAGGTATTGTCGGGAAATGGTGCAGGAACATACTGGACGTGATTCGATACCATCAGTACATATTGATTTGGCCAAAATGTAGCATGTAGTGTGCAGCATGCAAACGAAAGCAAAATCTGCAGTATGTCAAAAATACCCAGATGATGTACTGATTTGGAAAAAATCTCCAGTAGGCATCGGACCAGTCTACCTCGCCTGCTTTGTCCCACAATGCAAAGCACTGGCGGTGGTTTGCCATTAGCTGTGAATTGTTTACTTCTGAATTCCAAAACTGGCTAAGCCTGGCTTAGCAGCCTGCAAGATAAATTGAGTTGACAGTTTTACACCGCATACCACTGTGAGAAGTAGCATGTGGTATGTAGTATATGTATGTTGTCTGATTTAGGCTTTTATTTATTTTTCAAAATGTATTAATTACCTACATAGTCGGATCAATTCATTGTTGGTTTTGGTCTTTTCATGGGATTTGTCACCAGACTTGGAAAAATGGAAATTCAGGGGAAAAAAACATTATAGTCCAAGGAAAAGCCATAATGTTCATTAGATAAAGTCTTTAAAACACAGCTATGTGTCTAAGATCTGTATTAGACACATTGTGTATGCAGACCATATGTAACTGGAGTAAAACTGGCTTCCATATACATTAAAACTGCACTACCATCTATTGCAAATGAATTAAGAAGAAATGCATTTAGACTGCACTAAAGTTTTCGTCTGTCATCGATATTTGTGCTCTTGGCCTGGCTGCTGTCTGATTCCTCTTAATGTCATTTGCTTTTTCCTCATCTTACTTACTTCCTAATAACTGACCATTTAACTTTTGCATAAAGTTTATTCCATAGATCATATAGCAGAGTGTCTGTTATATCAAGTGTCTGCATCATCAGTTGTGCATTAATGGATTCTGAGATATGCATATTATGTCTTGTGTTGACAGACACTTGGACTATTTCCTTTGGACAAACCAACGTTCTCACTTTTCCTCGATGAAGCTAGTAGTAATGTATAATAACTGATATATATGAAATGCATACATACTATATTTCTTGACGGAGCATTCATGAACCTAAATGACTATTTGCAAAAAAATGATGATATCCTCATTATAAAAAAGAGATTATTGCATTAATAAAGGAGAAATGGGTTTGGTCTTTATCTCTTTATTACTTAAGTAGGAGATTTGTATGGTCATTTATGCACTGAGTCTCATGACTCATATATACCCTTATTATTAAAAAGAAAACTAGTTATTTCTAGTTGCAGTGTTACATTTAATTTACTGGTTCTGGCTGTGGTTACTTCTTCATCTGGGTTTATTACATTTAATAAATTGTGATTTAAGAGAGGTGATTTGGAGTGTTGTGTCAGCCCCTCCATCTGCATTGTAGTTTGTTTTTAATCATTTATTTACTAGCCTATATAGCCATTAAGGTACCACCTCACTGTTGTGTTTTTTGCCATTACTCTAGAATTAGTGTTCATGTTCAATGAAGTCAATAGCTGAAATCAAACATTGTATAAAGAGGACAAATAAATGCATTTCCTCCCTATTATTATGAGAACTGGAGCAAAGCCCCATTGGCTTTCAGTCACGCTTACTATTGATTGTGAGGGCCATAATTTACTTTTGTCCCAAAGCAAGCTTTTCACCCCATTACGCTGGGCTCAAGGCTCTTTGGCCAGAGCCAGTCTTGGTCTCCATCATCATTAACACCTGCCTGGTCATTAAATTGAGCAGCCAGATAGAGGGACAGAGATTATAGATTCCATCAGTGCTCTTCACATCACCCTGGCTAATGATTTGTGTAAAGGTCTACTGGTTAGCATGGCAAAAAGCCAAACGGTACCAAAAAGTCACAAGCTAGGACACTGGAACAAGTGTCAGTGTGTTGGATTGTTTTGTACCTTCAACTTTGACATTCATTACAAAGTAGTGCCCCTTTCTGGTCAATGGGCCTGAAGTTGAGTATGCAGTTTATTCTTGGAAAGAATCTAGCGGAAGTAATATAGGACATGTTTATTCACCTGAAACACATCAGGATTTCCTGAATAATGACACAAGATATTTGAATAGCACCCACCTTTTAAAATGGACGACCTCCTGGTGGTTCAACTCATTTCATTGTTAATGGCTGTGTTTTTAATAAATTGTGTTTTCTGTGTGTATATGTTTATTTAAATGTGTTGCACGAGAGGTGAAACATGAGCGGGACAAAAGAAAGTATTTAGGTGGATCAGTCGAAAAATAGATTGAGAGCACACACTCCTAGACCAAAGAGCAGGAAAGAGGCACTGGAACATGGGATTATAGTTATTTGTGGTTGCGGAAGTGTGAAGATGCATAGATTCAAAGGTTAGAAAACTCTAAACTCTCATTTGCAGGAGTCCGTGGACAGGATGTGTCAGCCGGTGTCCTTTTTGCTTGACTGTCTTTTTAAATATGGCAATGAGTAGTGTTGGACAATACCAAGCCTTAGACTTGGACAAACACACACATTTAAAAAGAAAGCAAATGCAGACGTTACAGATTAAAGGGGCCGTGTGGATCAGATGTACAGTAATGCTAAAAGCTTTCTTCCTGACGAAGACTTTTTATTCAGTGGTAGATAGAAAGAAAGGATAAACAAAAAGCAGAATAACAGGATCTGTCCCCAGGTAGCAGCTGCCAGTCATCGATTTAAGAGGTAGCTTCACTTGGTGCAGTGAAGATTCAATCCCCTATTGATCCTCAAAGTGTCAAGTTCTTGTCAAGGAGGGCTATACCACTTCCTGATGCAATGCCTTGGCAGGGCGAAGAAAAAGTCTGGGCATAACCGAGAGACGAAGGAGGAAGATAAGGGAGACCGAAGTTATTGTATGTGCATATGTGCGCGAAGGGAAGTCGGAACGTAATGTCACTAACATACCGTGCAAACAACAGCACTGATTGTGTGGCTGGTTGGGGGAGCAGTGTCACATTGTTATGTTATACAAAGATTTAAAAAGGCACCATGGGTATGGCAGATGTATTCCGACACAATGCAGAAAACAAACAGTGAAACGTTAAAACGCCTGTCCATTCAGAGCAGAGTATGTAAATCACATGCAGCGTTGGGGAAGAGATTTGGGCCGATGTTGTTCTAGAGTTATTGCACCAAGCGATCTTCTCCTTAAGCTTCACCAAGTAGTTTTAGTTTAGTTATCGTAGAGGTGGCAGATCAGAAGGCAATGTGTGGACTGTTGCTGCATTTATGAGTGAAAGAGGGGGAGAGGAGGATGACAAACGAACAACAGATGTTTTTTGGACTGGGGCATCGACATCAGACTGGGAATGAGAGTGAGCAGTGGGGACACACACAAAGGATGGTTTGCCCTGTCTGCTGATGCTTTTTCCAAGTCGTAACCCATCCTCTGATACGGTCCGTGTTTTAACTTCCTTCTCTTCTAATCCTCTTCCTTCAGCATGCACCCAGTCACCTCCAGTTCACCACACTCATTTGGTCTTTCTCTCTCACTGAGAGATTGTACTCCACCTTTACCTTCCTCTCTGACTGTTGTGCTTCGGTGAGAGCTTTATGCCAGCGCAGTTGATTAGCTTACTGATGGCAACTGTGCTCTTTCTCTCCAGGGTCACGCTCAGATCTGCACAAATATAAAAAGGAAAAACAAAAAAAAAACATGGATGTGTATTGGTTTACACCTCAAAACGCACCCACCATGCAAGTGCAAACATACTAAAAAGCTGTGGCAAAGTGTTTTGCACCGGTGCACATGGGATGCAACCCGAGATCTGCAGCCTTTTCACTGGGAAACAGTCACCCACCAATACTCTGCATAGAGTTCACATTCACAAAGGCGTTTTTTGGGGGGTTTTTTTACCTCTTGCGGCTCCACAGCCAATATTGCTTAAAGAATTTATAGTAATATCTTTTACCAAACAAAATAAATTCTATTTTCCCAAAAGAATACCGCTCGCACTGCCATGTTCCCTGCCTATCTCCGATGTCCATTTATCCATTGCCTGACACCTGCTGTTGATGCTGTGTTATCTGATGTTGTGTAAATTTGAACTTCCAGCTACAATAACCATTCATGTCAACCTACTGGTTGTAAAACGCAAGTAGCATATGCTGGGCTTGTTGATATCCTCCAACTGGCATCACAAATTGTTCAAGAGTGTCGGCGCAAGCAGTTAAACGAGCAGCGATTTCATCAGCATCAGCAGCCCAGAGGAATGAAAAATCACAATTAACAGTTCAGATTTATACAATCAACCCCCATTTTAAAATGCAAAAAAAATTATTTGGATGTCGGTATTCCAATGAGTTACTCACTTCAAGAACACTTAAAACCTAAGCATCTAAATCAATTTTTTCTGAAATAATAGGAGCAAAGTTGAGATCCAGCAGTGTTGGCAAGGGAGAGAACAGAAGTATGAACAGACTATCATGACTCTTGGTTTATGATCATTGTTAAGCCACAACTATTTAAGGACATTGCTAACTGTGGTATGGCGTTGAATGGAAATGTTTTCATCACATTTTGGATTCAGCTGCTGGAAGGCACCACTGACCTTCTGCGTGTCAATAGGAGAGCAGTGCTTCCTATGGCCTGGGGTTATGAAATTATCTCGGTTGATTTCTAAAACTTACTGGATGGGAGGCAAACGTTCTGTCGAAGGTTCATATAAGGTAGAACCTTTCTTCCCTGAGTCACACCTCCTAGCTTAGCATCTCTCCGTCACATGATTTGTCCAGGGACAGGAGGACCTTCACCGCATCCGGTGCCAGGGTTCTGTGTCTTTGACCCTCAATGTTTTGCTTTCAACTTTTTGGAATAATGAAATCTCAAATCCATGCAACACCTCTGATTTATTAGCCAAACAACACAACTCGACACCAACTGTGATTGAATGAATGTTCTATAGCCATTGTTTTCTAAGTTCAACAGTCTTTGTGTCCCTTGGTGTAATTGCAGTGCAATCATATTTTGACTTGGTTTCAGTTTGTCTCAATATTTCACCTGCAGATTTCTGTATTGCAACACGTGGATGTCGCTGCTCAGTGTTTGGCCCAATAACGTTGAATATGGTATCAAAAGAGGAAAGGAGGACTACATACATGATATTTTTTTTTTACAGAGAGAAACACTTGATTTCTTGAGTTGACATAGATTTCCTGTTTTGGTGTGATGATTGTTTGAATATTTTGTATCTTAGCCTGCTATTGTCTGTCTGTGTCGAATGGTTATTCTTGCCCCAGATTTCTTTTGAATAAAAATGTGTTTATGAGAGACTGTCAAATATTGATCAAATATAAGTAAAAAGGCAATGTGTAGAAAGACGCAACCAGAAAAAAATTTGAACAAATAAAATAAGAGAATTAAGAGTCGACCCACAATGCATATTCGCAGCTGCTCTACATTAGACACGTCAGGATAAAAAAACCCATAATTTTTGTTTCACACCATCAAGATTTGACAATTTAAGAGGGCTCTTAGCTGTGTGAAATTAAAGGAATTACAAAAAAGGATAATCTGTGACTCGACTCCACAGTCAAATATTCCTCTTTTCACATCAGCCATAAGTGCAGCCAATTCATTTCCACCTAGGACGAAGGCAGTTGGAAAAAAATGCAAACGTATCTGTCTAACAACTACATTAAATGTATTTACTGGGCATAAATCATTTGCACCTTGTTGACTTGCAGATGCGTAATTTTGAGTCCCACTGGCAGCTGCCATCGATGGTAACAAGCAGGACGGCGAGAGAAGAAATACCTGTCTAGATGGAAGACGGAAATCAATTATAAGGGTACAGATAACGTCTGACATTTCTGCTAACACCAAAGAGATTCTTATCTCTGAGATGAATTCTTAAGCTGGAACTGTTTGATTGGGCCGTCCTCTTTGGCAGCTGGGGCTGCCGGAAGGCCGGGTTATAATGCATTGTTACAAAAGCATCTTATGCGGCATCTGTGTTATTATTCATCGTTATTTGTGTGATTTAGCTTCTGTTTTTATGGCTACCCATACAAAGAGTCACCTGTGTTGTAAAATGTATTACACTTATATTACATGCAAAAGAATGAAGCAAGCAAACATAGATGCCCGCATGTATTGCGCGATGCAGTTGTATTTCATTGCGTGACTCAAACTGCTCCTCTCATTTGCTGTTGAGGCAAAAGTACAAACACCTAATTCGCAGGCCTGAGTCATTTCGTCAGACTTTCTCAAATGAAAGATACATTCAGCCACTTGAGTAAAATATAATGATGGCAGATCCCCGAGGGCACAGGGCTGCACAAATGATAGGGCTTTGCATGAAACAGATGAAATATGATAATACTAGACGTGTATAATTGTTCACGGGTCACACAGAGTCGAAGCAGACATTTGCTATGGCTCTTAAATCAAGAATAACTCATCGCAGCAGTGAGCACACAGTGGCACTGCACACATGCAAAATGTCATGGTGAATTAGTTGATTGTTATTTGGGCAAACCAAACTTCTCTTTTATTTATTTTTTTGTTGAAAGAAGCAGTTGCTTGTAGTAAAACACTATCACGCAGTGCTAATGGGGGTCACTTTGAGTCAGATTTATTTGAGAAATAACATAATTGTAATTGTCCGGCGTCCCATCTGAATCATCATCATCACCCATGAAAATAGGTTTTCACAAGACTAGCTCAGAAATGATAGAAAGTGCTTCAGGTTCAAAAAGAGAAGACGACTGTCATTTGATTTCTTTTCACACTGGTCAGTCATAAATGTGTCGGGACAATGCAGCCTTTGAACGCACAGTAAGTCAAGGTCTGCGTTTGTGAAACTTTCAGATGCAGTAGTGAGGTAGTGCTAACCTCACCCATAATGTGAAGTAATCCCACTCTTAGAATACAGTTTGCTTCATGTCTCCGTCTTCTGTGGGTGCATTTGTGCTCTCTTTGCAGTTTGCAGGTGTGAGGATTAGAGTTAGTTGTACACGTGTAAGTGACAGGCTGGCGCTGTGAGGTAGGTATGGAACAATTCACAGGCACAATGAGTGACAGAATATTGCTACCCTTACACCCTCCAACCTTTTATTTAAGTCAATATCGCACTATCAATATTGATGAGGTTATGACAGGTTACCTCTCTCATCTTTGTACTAGCATAATTACTGACAGTGAATTAAGAGTCAGTTAATTTAAGGGTACTGTCTACTGCTTTAAAGTAGACAGTGCTCATTGTTTCCCCTTATGTTTCTGGTGTTTTCCCCTCCCTCTTGTGTCCTGTGTTGTCTCTCTCGGGGTGTGTCGGCCCGGAAGGCGGTGCTGTCATCTGCAAACCTCCTGCCTGGTAACTGCTATCAGTCAGCATACCTGTCGTCCATGTACTCATCAGCCCTCGGTCTTTCTACCCTGGTTTTCCATCCACTCCTCGCGAGATCATGGCTTCAGTTTGTTTGGCTCACGTCATCTCCCTGGATCCCACCCACCTGCACGGTCATCACGTTCTGCCTGCCTGTCTTCCTTCCTTCCAACCAACCCCAGCCAGCCTCTCCTTCCCCACATCTGCCTTCCACCGATCTTCATTGGATCATCGGCTCCCCTTTCGTCTTGCCCCTCCCTTGTTCAGTAAACCAGCATTGATTCTCATTGACTCCGGCGTCGTGTCCTGCACTCTGGGCCTCCCGTTAACATGTCATGTCACAAAATGTCATCTAATGTTGGGACTAGAGGCATTGCACGATCAAGTGAATAACATCAATATGTGACATCAGTCAGCATTACAGCAATTTTGAATTCACATACTTTATCTGTGGATTAAAATAGCACAACTACAATAAATTCACTCCTCCATGACTCAACAACATGTAGATAAAAAGATGTAGGATACTGTAGCAAGGCATTTTTAAATAAAGATTTATTTATGTTGGTGGTTTTGCCATCAGGTCCTAGAAATGCCATCAGCCTTATTTGCTTCCTCCCAAATTGCTTCATCGTAGTCAGAAAAGGGTTGATTCTTCCTCGATTCATCTTGAACTTTCAGTACAGACATTTTAAACTTGGATTCATGTCTACAGCTTTCTACTATCTTGGCTGCCAAACGGGCTGGAAATTAGAGCAAAGTCGACTATGTGGAGCTGAGGTGCAACATGAGCATCCCTATGTAGTAGAATATGTCAATTATTCGCTCGCCTTTCAGCCCACCATGTTTGTAGAAAACCCTTTTATGCCTCTGTGGTTTGCTAGATGATTGGCAATCTTCTCCAGCGCCTTGGTGAGCAGGATAGAGCTCTAAAACCTCACATCTTCCAGCAGTTAAACAACCACACGTGGACCGACTCAGGAAAATTGAGACATCCAGCACGATGCAGTGCTATATTTCCATAAGTCTTCTTTCTCTCAATCTGCTTCCATGAAATCCTTTCTGATCATGTGCAATCCCTCCTCAGTACCTGGCTGTTGACCATTTTCTACACACAAATGTCCGTTTGGCACGAAGAGTGCAGCAGACATGATTCTGCTTAACATTTCCAAGACGGACAAATTGGGCTAAGATACCAGCTGTTAAGCATGGGAAGGCTAATCAGTTTAGCAGAATGCTCCGGATTATGCATTCAAAAACGAATTGTTGTTCTAAACACAATATACTGCAGAGGACAACACATCTGCTGTTGGTTTCATTATCTGAGCTATTTCCTCTTGCTCATTCTGGAGGCTCGTCTTAGCCTTGTTATATTCTTGCTGCTGTTTACCACAGGCCTGTTGTGAAGGAGGTGTCCAATTAACTGTGGATTTGGTGGCATGTGCTATCACATAAGTGTTCCCAGAGTCTCACGTCATCTGTCCGCTTGTGTGGCAGGGTGTGAGGGTTGTAGGCCAGCCGTTTTAAATCATGTCCCTCAGCTAAATGTACTGCATGAAATATTATATGTCTGCATGAAGGACACATGCAACAAAAGGACACAGAGAGAATTTATGGTCTCCTGCATATATCCTGTATAGGATTCTAAACATGACAGAATTAATATTTCACACAATAATAATTTATAATGGTAAAAAATAAAGACGCAATCCGCCACAATTCCAATAATGTCAAATTTGCATTCCTTACATTTTATAGTCCATGATATGTCACTTCGTCATAACAAAATGTGTTTTTCAGATCATCTGTGTAATTTTAACTAAAGGAATTGACTGCAATTCATTGCTTATTAAGAGCAATAGATGATCCAAGGAATATCTGGATCGTTGTTCCTAATCACGCATATACTGTATTAATTGGTTATGTGAATTCCAATGTACACTTGCTACTTTACATGTAGAATAACCTTTAACAAGTCTTTTCCAATAAATAATTCAGCAGGCTTGTATGTTTTTCCTCCACTACATTGTTGCCTGGGCTTATCAGCCAATACCTGTCTGTCCATGACATTCACCAAAATATTGAATGAAAGGTAACAAAACATGTTGCACTTAATAATACCTTGCAAGGCTTCACAACTGAGTTGTGAGCAACACACAATACATATTTTAATTTGTGTTTTAGTGATTACAATTGGTTTGGAAGTAAGATCACTTATGTGCCATTCCTAATTAATTTAATGAATCAATCATCCAAAATGTCTTACTTAATTCTGTGCTTAGTCAAGTCACACTGGTGTGTTTATGGGACATCGCTGTATAAAGCAGTGGCTGCTCTTTAGAATTGTTTTCAAAAACAACGGCCTTATTTAGCTTAATATGTATTTAGTTGAAAGCACTAATATGTGTGTTCATTTTTCTAGATCGCAGACTGTGAAATTGAAATTAAAAGTACAATTAGCTTAGCTCCTCCTCGGATTTTGATTGTCTGACCTGTTCACATACAGAATGGGGGAGGCATTTAGAAGCCTCTCAGGGGAAATCTTCTGGCTTTGCTAATGTTGGAGAGAGAGAATTGTGTATCTCCAGTTTAGAACAAAAATGTCAGTTGGTGTTCATGTTGTTCAGATTCTTGATGTCAGGGAGTGCTGTAGTTGCTCAATTAGGAGAAATGTGTCACTTCAGCTTTTAACACTGTATTCCATAAAGGTCTGCCCTGTGATTGACTGGCGACCAGTCCAGGGTGTTCCCCCGCCTCTCGCCCAATGTCAGCTGGGATTGGCTCCAGCACCCCCCGCGACCCTTTCGGATAAGCGGTACAGAGAATGAATGAATGAATTCCATAAAGGCATGAGAGGGTGGGGGCAGGCTCCGTCTTTGGCATCATGAAACAAGGTCCCGAGGTTGAAACGCTGTAGGAGTCTGACTCAGGCACTGTGTGCTACAAGCAATGATGCAATAAACCTTTTGCTTAGGGAAGCACTCATGTAGCATTACACTGTGTTGGTCATTGAGCTCTCAGCATGGGGCAAAGGGCTCTTCCTGTTCCAGCCATTTTTTGTCTCTTCCCAAGGTAATTTCTTTTCCAATGCATCTTGCATAGCCTTCACCAAATGTATTATCCGTGTTTCTTTCTTCTTATTTATTAATCCTTTTGGTTTTTATTATTAATGTAGTCTGGCAGGTGAATTTGCCTTCATCTGCTCTCCTTCGTCTGTTTATGTTTAAAGCACTGACACTTTCTTGACTTCGTTTTCCTCTTTTGTTTCATCCAAGCTGTGTGCGTGCAAACCTGCTTGCGAAGGCCATACCTCAGCCACAAAAGTTTCCGCGATATCTTCGTGACATTCAAGTGACCTTTTTGAATGAAAAATCCCCATGTTTCTATACTACTTGTTTTATTCATTTTTCCTTGGTGTGCAACAAAGTAAGAGAGCTGATTTTGCTGTGCGTATATTCTGTTTTATTCTCTTTGAAGAGAGACGGAAGAAAAGGAGGATGTACTTTTCGTAAAACTACTGCAGGCAATATGGATTGGAGGCTACATGCTCATGTATCTGAGTTACAGTCTAATCGAGTGTCAAAATTTGTAGTACGTTGTCATTTCCATCAACCACTCTACCTGTCATTTGAAAATAGTATCTTATTCGGTTGGGGATGTAAATTCATTGCGTTGGAATGCGTTTTGCCATGAAAAGGCAGATTTTTATAACGCATGTGCTGCAATGTTAGCTTGCATTGTAAACACCCAATATAAAAGGCATTGCATTTACATGTGTTAATGTACACAAAATAAATCATAACAATGTCTTCCACGGCTCTTAGGAGTGCTCGCCATAATTGTCACTGTAACAGCTCTGTATTTCTGACACTACAAAAGAGAACCATTATATTCATCAAATCAATAATACATTCTGTAATTTCAGTTTGTCAACAGTCAGCGTTTTAAGGGGGAGCTGAATTTTCTTGTAAAATAAAATGGCTGTGAGTAAGCTGTATCTACAGTAAGGAGTACAAATTTCCCAGAAATCTGATTATAATAAACTTCAAATCTGGTAAAATTGCAAAGCAGGATTAACTAGCATGCACCAGTAAAGAAATGTATTGCCAGGACTAGAAATAATCATTAGTGCTTCCTATTGTGCATGCAGTTTAATTGATCTTGGATCAATGCAACTGGTTCTAAAAGCCTCCTTTTGGCATGTTTGTATCATCAATTGAATTGAATGCACAAACTTCGACTTGCCCTTCGTGTCTTAATAATGAAACATAATGAAATGCTACATAATGAAAGCACTTCCTCGGGTGTGGGCTGAGTAACGCCGTTGCAAATGATGACTCCAGCCCTGTCTGGCTGAGTTCAGACCTTGAAACCCACTGAATTGAAATGTGAAATAATTCATGATAGAGGATGTAAAATCTGGTCATAAATCCAACAGGGAAATGGTGATGTACTACATAGGCTTACGGAAACAAGCCAGTGATTGAAAGGTTTTTATTGCACACAAGATACTCTGTAGCCTGCGGGGCTGAACTGAAGGGATAAAAACAACAACAACAAAAAGAAAAGACAATAAATCCAGTTGTAGCCATACAAATGACCTGACGTACCTCAGAGCGTGAGAATGTTACCTGTTCGGCTTTAAGGAGCAGGACATTCACAGTTTCTGGTATTTACGTAACAAAGACAAAAAGACAGTGAATAAGCATCGAAGTGAGTTGAGCCTTGTTGACAGTGTGGCCTTTTGTTCCTGCTGAGGACAGTTGCTAGATTGAATTGATCGGACTTTGAGCCTAACCATTTATCTTGGTCAGTCATATCTGATCTGTGGCTGTCAAATGGTGACAGGCTCCTCGGAGGAATGAACTGCTTGGAGAACTAGAGACGGGTCTACTTTACCTCTCTGCCATGGCAGCACCATTTCCTGTACTAGTTATGTGTTTTTTGTTTCTCCACAGGAACGACCAAATTTACCATTAAGAAAATGTTTATCTATATAGTGCGAATCAATTAGTTGATCGACAGAATCATAATCTAATAGTGATACTAATGTTCTGTATTTCTTTGTCATATTTGATGGTAAAGTCAATATTTGAAGGTTTTGTACTGTGATTAATCAAAACAAGCTATTTGATGATAATACCTTGGACTTTAGGGAATTGTGATGGACATTTTTCACTATATCTGACATTTTATAGACCAAACAATGAATCTATTAATCTAAAACATAATATGCAGATTGAAAGATAATGAAAATAACTTTTAGCTGTAAAAATGTTGTACAAAAGTAGCACTGATTTTATGATTTTGGTTCACGAAAACTACTTGGCAATATAATTTCCATTAACCTTTGTTGCCGTTAGCAGATTAAGGTCTTAATTTACTATCAATATAAGTATAAATACAGTATTATTATGGGTTACAAGATCAAATGGGGGAAAAACTATATAAATGCTCCATTACTCTCCTCCAGCTGCAACAGAATCCTGTTCGTCCTGCAGCCATATTTTCCTGGAGATTTTCACTTTAGTTCACCTCTCTCCAAGGGCCCCCCTGAAAAAAACAATAATAATAATTAAACCCAAATAATAGTAAAGATTCTATTCCAATCATTCCAATTTAGAAAGCTGTGAGCTGATCCTTTTGACCGTGTCTTCTGCTACCTGGGCCATTTCTAAGCCACAGATGATAATCCTCAAGGGACCCTCATTAAGTCTTTGCTCCAATTAAGCCACACTCATTTTGCTGTAGCACAATTGCTCTGTGCCACGGCGCACAAATCCTCCAATGTGTGGATTAGGCTGATCAGTGGGTGGGATGAAAATAGCAGCATTGGTAAGTCAGCGGAAGAAGTGAGCAGTTCTTAGGTGTCAGCAGCCACTGCTCACATGTCAGGTGGTGTGCAACCAACAATTTGAGTTCAAGGAAACTATTTCAGATGTGAAATTATACTAAATTTGTAGCTGCAGTATATATGTCCTATTTAAGGGGCTCAGAAGTGGCTTAGCAAGTGGAATCACTGATCAAGCCAGCAGTGCTACTGATATAGTGGCTCATTGACTTCACACTATATGTGTCTTTCAAAAATGAGAGAAATCTTGAGTTGTAATAATGACATAAATAAAAACAGTCAGTTATTTATTTAGATATTTTCAAATAATTTACATAATGGTGACATCACTCTCAGGGAGTAAAGAAAAGAAAACGGGGAAAAAGAGTCATAATCAACAAAGAATATTCATAGGTGTTACTACTATACAGAACTAATCCTCAGCGTGGGAGACGACAGTCAGCACTACAATGTGCATTACGAAGTACTTGTTACTGCCTCGTCATGCACTTTGAGTTGCCTAGTACCTCTACCAGTCAAAGGGATGGATTTTATTGGTAAGCTTTCAAAAACCAGCGAATGCATCATTTTAAACATGAATGGTGCTAGCATAAGTTCTAAAAGGCCACGCCGTCAATTACAGCACCCTGATGAGATGATGGCCAGAGGATCTGACAGCCAAATGTTTTAGCTGACAGCTGCCTATACGCTCGCTGAAATACCCTAAAGCCATCATATGATGTGTTAATTCTTTACAAACCCATCATAGTGCAACTGTTAAATTGGCACATGCATTACTCTTTATCATTAGCTTCTTAGAATTAAGCATATTATGCTTTTACCATCAATTGCATTGATTTTAGTTGATCACTAAACCTGAATTTTTTTTTTCTGCCTAAGCACACAATATTCCTATACAAAATGTTCAGTAATAGCACATCATCACTTCCACCTTAACTTGCACTTGTTATAGTTTGTATGTAGTTTTGGCATCATAGGAGACAAGCCCATGTAGCGTAATAAGGTGGCAAAAAAGGCTTTAAAAACTGTCCATGTATGCTCCATTGAGTTGCTCATGTGCATTTCAACAATGTTGTCAGTTAGTCTGTACTTCAAAACTGAATGACCCGAGCCCTGCAAATTCTACTCACTTGTCAACTCAAATGATGGTGCAATGAGCCATTCTTTGGCGGTTTTATTTATATTTTTTAAGCATATTTAAAAAAATAACATTATCAAGTTGACTAGGCAAGGAGAAAGACACTGTGCACATGTCATACGGGTCTTTTCATCTACGGATCTTGGATCAGCTAATGTTCTTCCTTGGACTGACATTTCTTTAAAGATGTTTATCCTGGATCGCTGGGCATTTGTGGGGGCTGAGTCGGTTTTGAGCTCACACTCCATGGCAGCTCTGAGTGTTCTATTGTGTTCCTTTTCTTTTTTCTTTCAGACCCTGGAGAAAGTGACCTGTGAATAGAGTCATACTGGGGATTTACTGAAGGACTTCCTTTCTTCTTTAACTGTGTATGGACATCTGACATTGGGAAGTCCAGCAGGTATGTCAGAATAAATTCGTATCTTCTTGTAATTGTGGATTTAAAGGTCAGTTTTGAATAATAAGAAATCTAAAGAGATACGGCCAACAATTTCTAGGTACAAATCCACACCACCCATAGCATGCTGATCCCAACATGCACACAAACTGTATATAATATTATCTATATAGAAGTTCTATCTAGAATTTCTATCCTGTAGGTTTACAGGATAGAAATTGGGTAACATAAATTAAATGTGCATAAATCAAGGCATAGGACAACAATAAAAACAGTTAATGTTAGTCACAGCTCTGCCTGTGCAGAAACACTGCACTTAAGGCAGGACCCTGCTTGACCTCATGTTTGTAATGAAGCTGTTTGGTTGCTTGAAATGTGTTGTGCTGTTTAATTGCGCTTCAGTAACATTACCTTGTCCAAAGTGTGCTTAAAGGGTAACTACACTTTCAAATACTGCTAGACCCCTACTCCCAGCATATTTATGAAAATGCAACAGAGGAGTAAGGGAGCAATGACATGGCCTCGTGGCTACTTAGTGTGAAGCGGTGTGTGTAGCAGCGATGCATAGCTGGAAGTCCGAGCTAACCAGCCATGAGAAGCTACTGACTCTCTTTGTCTCTGCGAGACAGGGAGTTTGGCAGAGCTTGGACAGTCACTAGAAGCACATTTATGGCCCTTTCGGAGAGTCACGTGTGGGTACCTGGGATGTAGCTGGGCTAGAGGCTCTTCTACTGCGAGATACTGTCCGGTGCGGGTGTGTCTTTTGGGGAGTGACAGTACATAGCTGCTTCATTCTAATTTTGAGCAGAAGAAAATCACCTGTATTAGCATCAAATGCCAACAAGAATGTATATGATCACATGTACAGTGGGAAAACAATTATTTAGTATGTTGCTTGTCTTTAACTGACAGAGGCAGCAGTATTAAAGCATTGCAAAGCAATTTTCGGCACTATTCTCAGAACCGTCATCCAACTGGAGTTTGCAAGTCATGTGTATTTAAACAGATATTCAGCTAGTAAGCACTAGGCCATCTGTTCAAGCGGTTGAGTCCCCTGACAGTGGAAACCCAATTACCCCTAGTTTATAATATATCACAGATAATTAACACATTTGTTATCCTCCAACTTGCACTTAAAGTCGATTTTCATCATTGTACGGACTGGAATTTTTTGCTTTTGTGGTAAATGGTTAAATTGAGATATTAGTGACTATGCAATTAGTACGGTGATCACTGTGGCGTAATAGATGATTCATGTCAGATTTCCCTTGGCCAGACTCTGCACCACCATGTCCTCATTTCTGGAAGAGTCACTGCAGTAGAAAGAAAGAAAGAAAGAAAAGGTTGGTGGTGCTGCTCACTGAGACTTTTCTATTTTTGGAAATGATAAACATAGATAGGCCTTCTTTTTTTCCCAGACATCTATCTCAAATAGCCTTTACTAACCACAGTGTGAAAACCTAATGCTGTCACATTTAAAGAATGGCCACATTATGTGAGGTTACTCCATGCTATTGTGCCAATGCAGACATCTGCTGCAGTTATGGAGGTTTAGCATGACAGATATTGGAGGGCACATTAATTCAGAAGAGGATGGTGTCATGACGATTGGTAGCTTTAAATAAGGATTTTGGGATATCAGCCTCTTTCATTTAATATTTTAATATTTTGTGATGCTGATGGTCACCAAGTTATGCTAAGTCAAGTAGCTTTTGGCAAATTAGTATCTGTTTTTACAAAGCAGGTTTATCACTGAAGGCAATGTTGGTATAGCTGAGGACAAGAGATAAAAACAGGAAATAAGAAGCACTTCCAAAATGATGAGATACTGCCTGCTTCCTGGGCAGACCCGCCTTGTTCGAACGCAATTCTTACCTTGGGAGTTATATTTTATGAAGCGAAAAAAATAGTTTACTTAACTGAATCACCGGCCTCAAAGTTGCTTCCCAGTGCTTAGAGGCATCAATGTGACATTTTCTTCCCAAAGGGCAGAGATGACACAGAATGACTTGGAGGGTGTCAGACACATCTAGCTAACATGCTTAAATGCGGAGTTTCAAATGCCAATGCTTCATGTTTCTGGTCAAACCTAATGGGTCTGGTTAAGTTTTCCACCATTTGCCTTTCATGTCACTTTTTCAATGGGTGCACCACCATGAGGCAAGAAAGACTGGGACCGGTTGGAAAATAATGGGATAGCGTCGGGCAAGGGACTGTGCTGAACGACGTGTGGAAAGAAAATGTGTCTCTCTGAACTCCCTTGCTGCCGTGAGGCATAGCACAATTAGACTTTAGATTGTTTTTCCTCTCCCTCTGCCCATCTGATTTCTGCTCTTGCCAGGCTACTCCCTTTCATCTGCTTTATTCTTCTGTATTGTCATAATGTAGCAGGCCCTGAGTGCTCTCACAGATCACTGGTACAGCTTATCAGTGAAGTGGTGCAGCTTCAAATTGGGTCCCTTAATTTAGTCTCTCTACATTCATTCGCAGGATTACACTTGCAGGGGAAAAGGCTGTAGTGGTAGAGAGGGAAGATAAACATACTCTAGGTAGAACAATTTAGAGCAGTACATGGAAATCCCATGCAGAGGTTAGGAATTGAGGGAAGAAAGAAAAGTGTGTCTGTCATTTTGAATGTTGAAGCTCTGCCTTTGGAAACTACTGCCCCAATCAATCCTCAGCAGAGATGAATGTAGGGCAGGTTGAAAGTTGCAGGAAAAATTTCCACCAATGCTGGAATATATTCTTACTACTCTGTTAAAGCTTATTTTACACACAGGATCTGCTGTTCATAATTAACAAGTGCAGTATATTGAAACTGTAATTAACCTCCCTTTATTATTCTATTTTAAGTAAAGAGATTCACATAAATTAAACAAATGGTAATGACCAATTTTTTTACTTAACTTTTCATCATGCAAAATAATTTCAAATTGCAGGTCACATGTTTACATGTGTGTTGCAGCTGTGGACTCTAAAATATTGCCTTCCATTTAAAAGCTGCCTTACCCCCCTCCAATCGTGTACAATAGCTCACAAAAAATAGGAGTGTGCAAGGTGGATTCAGTATCATAAAACATAAGCATACTCAAGTGATAATGGCCAGTTATTATGTATTCCAGTAAGAAGTAGTTGGATATGGCCTGCTTGCATTAGAAACGGCTACAAATGGTGCACTGTAATTGAACTTTCTCCTATTCGATACAGTCATTCAATTCTAACATGATGCATTCCAGGAAGTATCTGCATGAGCGAGGAGAGGGGATGACGATAAAATCTTTCAGAGAATTGTGTTCGCCAGCCTTGATGCTGCTGCCATGCTATATACTGCACTGGACAATAGAGAACTGAATAACAGGAGATGCCAGTGTTGCCTCTTGAGAGAGGACAAAAAGTAAACATGTATTCAAAACGCTGAGAAAATACAGTTCTGTCTCCCACCATTGTACTCATATTCGAAGTTTAACCCTCTGCCAAAGATGTTTCTGTTGCTTAAACATGGTGAGTGTCCACGTCTTGCTGTTGTCACACAATTCTTCCATAGAGGATTGTAATGGTTTCATTAAGTAAGTCTCAAACTGGTAACTATTTTTGAAGCGCTCTTCCATCTGTATCCATGATACAAATTATCTTCCGTCCGAATCAGAGTTACTGTATTTGCCAAACATAATAAAGAGGAAGGAATTAAACCATACATACTACATACATACCATTAGAAAACATACCGATGTACAGAGTACAATAAGAAGTGCCTACTGTACCTCACATATGTTTCAAAGGAGCAATGCAAGATCTACCATAGAGATAAAGTATTGAATTTTCAGAAGCAGTGAAGTAGAGCGGTATACTGTAGTTGCAGCTGTAAACAATGTGCGTGATAATTTTACTGAATTCAGTGGTTAATGGTTAATGGTTTTCTAGCTCCTACATTAGGATATGCTCCATTCTCTGACTTGTTGTCAGATGCTGATGTTTCATGGGCCAGTTTCAACATGCCCAGAGCAGCTGTCTATAAATGTACATTTCAAATTGTTTTTTAGACATTACTGATGGATGTGAGAGTCGAAACAATATTTATCTGTGGCTGCGAACGTAAAGGCATGGTTAAGCCATTAAGGCTACATCTGCCGGCCTAATTCCTTTTTAATTTGCAGAGAACTCTGCTCTATATTGCTACAATGGATGTGACATTTTAATTAAGCAAGGGCTGTAAAAATGTTTACCACGAGGTTGCAGAGAGCTACTGCTCATATCACGGTGGAGAATAGTATCCAGAGGTCCACACTGGCTGCCGATGCCGAACCAGCACACCCAGGAAATCACGCTGACCTCCCTACTATCATTACAGCAATTGGTATAACACATTGGACATGGGAAAGGTAGAGTCAACTAAATTAATGCCTCTGTTGAGTCCAGTATAATGCTTTCATGCCAGTAAAACCAGCATTATGTTATGGAATACTTGTACTTTATAGCTGAGCATATTACGTCAGTGTATTTAAATCTATTTTAAATTCTTTTTTTCATCGTAAATCCCTCTTGAGATTTTCTTTTTTTAAATACTGCCTTTGGCATAAACACTGGGACTGGAAATAGAACTCTCAGATTAATTTGACACACAGAATTCCAACTTGAAACACTGAAGAACGTCGGGAAACCGTGAATGATGGTGGCATACGGTATTCATAGTCTGTATGTTTAACTAAACAATATCTGGTTTGCATGGATAATTCCTTATTTAGTGCATGAGCAAAACATGTGCTCTCGTCCAGGGATACAAGATATGGATCTGTATCTGCATGTTTTAACATTGATCATAATAGACAATGTATATTTTTTAACTAAAGCTGTCATGCACATCAGCATTATTCAACTCTCAGAGTGCATTAGTCCTACTCAGAGAGTTGCTGGTTTGAATCTCTGCTGGCAATACATGAGTTCAGCATCTTGTGTTTGTGCATCTTCAACAATAGTAGAAGGACGAGTGTGACTGTGCTGAGCTGCTCTCCAGCACATACTGTATACTGTAATCTAACTGTGACGGAAGAACTTTGAAGCACAGCATTGCTGCAACGCATTTAATATTTAAATGCTTAGCGTATACTGTCAGTGAGTGTATCTACTGAAGGCATCCTAGCTTCAGAAATCTAAGATTCTAAAGAATATCGAGCGTATTTACAGCTTTATAATTACTAGTTTGTTGTGGGAGTGCAGAGTACCAGCAGGGATAGGACCCAAGAGCAGACAGCGCAGGCAGACAGGAGCAGTTCAACGATTTTATTAGTGACAAATGAGCTTACATGCCGGTAATGCGGGTGGACAGGAAGGCAGAAAGTAAGTCCGGAAACAAAAGCACGATGAACATTCACAGGGCAAAACATGAACACCGAAACTAAACACAGGGCAAGCAGAAGTATGAACAGGATCCATTGTCAAAGGACGAAGAAAAGGAACAAGCGAAGGAATCGGGAGCAAGTGAGCACAAGAACACAGGTGAACCTAATCAAAACAGCTGGGAAAAGCAGACAAAGACCGGAAGAAAAACTAGAACATTCACACAAGAGGATAGACTACCAAAATAAAACAGGAAATGAGCCTAGAGCACAGAAGGGAATGTTACATAGTTGAGGTTTAGTGAATGTGAATTTTCATGACGGTAGCGATCATTAATATGTATGTGGAGCTGAGAAACTGCTTCAGTTGACAGTGTATTCTCTGCACAGCTTTCACACTCTCTGCATAGCTTTCCCACTTAGCACACATTATACTGATATATTGCTATAATGTCTTTGTAATGATACAAATTTCCCAGTGACATTCTACAGAATCTCATGAATTGGTTTGATAAAAACTTCTATGTGCTGGAATGATGGAAAAATCAGACACAATTCAGCCAGGAAAGCACAGAGCACTGGTAGCGTGCAATTGCTGCATAATCGAACGGGGGATTTTAGGATGTTGCAAAGCATTCTGCGCACATCCTTGTCAAAGCACAGTTTGACTGGTATGGTGAGTGGGATGTGGCAGACAAACAAAAGAGGGTGAGGACTGTCTGAAAGCGCCGATGTCTGTGGTGTTCTCTGCTCTGACTAATGTTGCAGAGCCAAAGCAGAGAAGAGCAGTCAGCACCCTGGACAGCTCCGCTCTCTGCTGCGTTCGCCTCAAGATCCCCGGACAGCTTCCCAGGGATCTGACCACAGTCATAGACGGTAGATGTAGACATAGGCTACTGGACAAAGACCTGTGTATTTCTTTTCTTTTTTTTTTCTCCACTTCATGGTCACTGTACTTATTTTTAATTGAATTAGAATTCCAAGTAATCCAATGTCCATGTTTAATGTGTCCCTGAGCTAACTTTGTGCTTAACTGGTTTGGCTGGCTTTTTTGACTCATGAACTCATTTTCATGTGAGGTAACCATGGTAACCTCTTACAAAACTGCCCCAGAGCCCTTCAAGCCCTGGCTGGTGGCCAGTCGTTTGTCTGGAGATGCTGTATGTCCCAACAGGGGCCCAAAATGGACAAATGCTCCATTCAATTTAAACTACTACAATGACTTGGCGATCTAATTATTAGGGAGCTGTCTGCAAGATGACCTGTCAGAATCACACAGTATGTTCTGAGTTTAAAATGGCTGCCGTTAGTCTACACTGAGCAAACACTATTAGACAGAGAGGTTTTGCCTTTTCACTCACATTTGAATATTTTACACAAACACACATGTAAAATAACAAATGCAGGACACGGATATACTGTATCAGCCACATTTAACAGCCCCCAGTGATAAATGCTAACTTAAAAAAACCCTGCTATGTATAGGTTTAATACTTTTACATCAATTTCAGTGTATTTTGCAGGTCACAGACAGAACAACAATATGTGACACTGCCCCCAGCAACAAGCTCACGCTTAACTATGTCAGTTCATGCCCTGCGTATAAACAGGACTTCTAACAAAAGAAACTAGCCAGTTAATCATTTTTATAATAGATGAAGTTCACTGTTGCAAACTAACTGCACTTAGAAAAATAAAAAGCAGATGTCCCAACAGTTGCTGGTTCAGTGTAAACGAATGCTTTCATGTTTCATTTCTGCGGTGCTGACGCGCACCAGGTCGACATCATGAATAGAAAATCTTTTTATAGTCTAAGTGTGACAGCACAATATTTCATCATATCCTGGACGGCCTCATCTGGAGCTGTCCATGTTGCGTGCGTGTGTGACAGATTTATTACAAATTACGCCGCTACAATGTGAATGCAATCATACCTTGATTGAAACATTCATAAAGTTGAAAGAGCACATAACAAGCGCTGTTATGCAAGATAATGAAGCTAGCTAAGGCTTTGTGTTACAGGTTCTTGTATTACTTTGTAGCTACTATTGTTTTTCTGTTCCCACATCACGCACAAAGGAAAATTAAATGTCGATGTTCTTATAATTTCACAATTATGAGCATGAGAATTTGTGAAAGGAAAACAACAGTGACTTGATTCGTTGACCATTTTGCTTCCCCTGTCTGCAAATCAACATGATTAGCCTTTTTCACACAGTCAGACCCTTACCGCGGGTTTACTGAGTCACGCTGTGAAGTGTGGAAGGTTGTAATGGAGATTTCTTGCATCATATGAACATTTTCTCACCAGAGTGCCCTGGGACAAAAGTTCAAATAGCATTTTGTGTATTTCCAGGATTATTAAAGCCTGAAAATACACATCTTAGGGTGTGTGGGGGAATTTATGAGGCATTTAAGATTATTTAGCTGTTCTTTTGATTTTAAAAGGAATGTGTCTTTAATATTTATCTTCTTCTGCTGCTTTTATCTTATGAGCAAAAATAGTTATCTTAATGTTAGGAACAGTGTCTGTTTCTATTTTTTATGTTTTAAATTAATGCATTTTTATGTGTACTTTGTGCATTTTAAAGAAACAGTTGTGCAATTTTGCCTTTTATTTCCTGTTTTCATTATCTGCTGTGATATATCTCCTACCTATTGTAGTCTTTCAGAAAACAGACAGATTTTTTTCACTAACAAGACACATTATTTTGAAGCCAGTCATTAGATGTCTTAATCATGCAGCTAATTTACCTTGTTAAATTGGGAATTCTTTCACTTCTCCCATCTGTGCTTAATGTTGCTCACTATTTGTGAGAAGAAGAAAGTATAAGAGTTCTGAAGAATGGAACTATGATTTTTACAACTGTCATAATTACAGCATTATTAAATGGTAATAGCCATAGCCGCTATGTGTATCATTTTGGTAGGTTTTAAGTTTATGTTGACAATAAAAGGTAAAATAACACCAGCTTTAATAACTTACATATGTAGAGTTTAGAATACATATACACCGTAGTTACACTCGGCCTTCAGAAAGCATTCAGATTAACAATCAGGCCATTAAAGGAATAACCTCTTTCCTGTCTGTAAGAATTAAGAACAGTAAACAATCCTACAAAGCTAACTGATTGATCTAAATTCCCCCATGCACACTGATGTTTATGGATGGCAAAAATGGTGGATGTGATTTTCCATCATACTCCACTGTAACACTTCAAGGCATCACCCAACTACCAGAGCCAGCATCACCCGGTTCTGTCCTCTTCATCTTCACTACAGATGGCTGTTTTCACACCTGCCAGGGTGTTTTTTTTTTTTTTTCACTTTTTTTCTTTTTTTCTTTTCTATTCTGACTTTTTTTTTTATATGCTAAATATGATTCGTGAACACAGTTTTTTCTCCCCCTCTTTCCATTGTTGGATCTGTCTGTGAATTTCAGATGCTCTTAACCTGCCGTTTTTACTGGGAATTCAGTGCATTTAGGCTGCTATTACCTTGTGCCTGTGAGTGACTGGAATACCAAAGGGACCTTTTGTTGCCTCCCTTTTCATTATAAATACATTTTAATTCTCTAATGATTATTTAAGTCCATTACTTGATATATTCTACGATGATTACTTTGTTGAAGATGACATTTCTGTCGGAGATTGAGCTTTAAAAGTAGTAATTATGGTTCCTCAGTTCATTTTTTTTTGCCATGAAATCTGTACCACTTCATCAGTATGAAAATTTAGTGGAAAAGAATATTTTCACTCAAGATATAATTCAGTTAGAGTAAATGTATCAGTGACCGTTTCTAAATATCTAATTGGTACGCTAAACTTTCATATAATGTTTCAAGTGACAATCCAGTCGACCACCATGAGCAATAAAATGTAGAGATATTTGCCATTGTGACTTTGGCTGAGATATGCCCTGTCAAGAGTGTTACTATTTGTTGTACAAGTCAACAGGATGTAACATTCAGTGCAAAAAGACAATGCAGCACATATTATGGATAGTTGACTATACTGTACATTTCACTGCATATTTAAACTGGGAAAACAAAATAACTATCTAGTATATAGTTACATTTGTACTAGAGCTAAGCTGATTTGTTGATTTTTATTGAGTAATCAAATTACCATTATTCTTGTGCTCTGGGAAACTCTGATGGTTCCTTTTCACAATTTTATGACCTTTTTGATCGATCAAACATCATCAAATACATAATAGTGTAAGTAAAAAATATCATTAGTTGCAGCCCTATTATCTTTGAAGAAAGTTAATTACCATTAACAAAATCAGATTACAGGCCATTTAACAGTAATGGTCAACCGCCTACTCCACATGATATACAAGTCTGAGATTTTGTTGTCATGCCGATGGCTGTACAATTCAAACCAACAAGCCAATTTGGCATATACTGTCATGATTTTTGAGACTGCTCCCCTTGACATATTTAGCAATTTATTCTAGCAGATTCTTTGGCAGATGCACCTGCAATCATAGGCACAGGTAATTTGGCCTCTTTGGATGTTTCGGCTGTTGCTTAGAAATCTCGCATAACATAGCGCTGATTACCAATCCATCTGTATAGCTGACAAGCTCTGTTAATTGGCATTTAACCAAATATGACCCACCTTTTCAAGCAGTGTGTGTAATTGTGATTAAGGTCATTTAATGCCTTATTCCATGTGGTTAGATTATTTTATGGACCACCTGTATCAATGCGCTGTAGCTAGTGGGGGTGTGCACCAGGTGCCTAGCAAATCGAAAATAAAAAAGAGAACGCATTGGAAACATAGTATTTTGGAAATGAACTCAGGGACTTCACATCATAACCTTCACATTTGTGCTGTTTCAGTCGGTGCCTAGCAGTACAGCACATGCTTCTATCCCCTGCTGTGGCCTTTTCACCGCGGGTTAATCAGTGCACCGCCGCAGACAAATGGTGGAGATGAGACAGGCCCGCGTGTAAAGAAAAACCATTCAATCTCTCCTTATTGTGACTCTTTTGAGCGCCCCTTTAGCGAGAGCTTATATCTTAAACTGTCTGCTCAATAACTCAATTCTACTTTTATCTTGGGCACAAGGAAGAGATTTAGAGTGGGGTGGGAGAGCTTTCTCACAGTCGCCGTAGGATGTATCCAACCGGCCAGACTGTAAAGCAATACAGAGGACCCCCATCGATGATGTCTTTGAGAGATTACCATGAAGATGAGGGCTTATAACATGGCGCACAGCATGTGACAACGGATGGTTTATTGATAGGTGCAACAGAGACATTTGCAACACAAAGTGGTTGTGACAAATTTTCCCACTACATGGAGAGCTTATAAATGGAAGAGATGGGTTTATTTGCTACATTGATTTTTGTTATACATTTGCTATAAATACAAGCCCGGGCTTGTTTCAGCAATTACAGGAATAAAGGAAAGAAGGTACAGGAGTATACACTCCTGTGATGTTAATACCAGCCTCTTTATAATATCAAAATCCTCTTCTGTGGACAGTAACTTAAAGCTGCAGTAAAATGCATGGAAGCCCATCTGTGCAAGACTGCAGAGGTAGAAAGTGTGGCTCCGTGTAAACCACTGGTCTGGGCTGCAGGAAGGAGGAGTGGGAAGTGTTGTTTAGATGTTCAATGTGCGTATTTCTCAAGGCATTTTGACTGTGAAGCTGGCTTAGGTGGGTTGATGGCTTGGCTTGTGCAATTCTGCTAGACATATAATACATTGTTTTTCTCTCATGCACAGCCATGTAGGCCCTAAACAGTTCAGACCATAAATCCCCCTGAATGTTTGCGAGTTGTGAATCATTTTGCTGAGGTTGGGTCTCACAACTGAGCTAGCTGCTCCTATTGCTTTTGTCTTGACCCCTTAAACTTAAGCAGTGTCTCTTCAGCCCCTTCCCTGTGTAGCAAACTATGCTTTGTCTTCTTTCAACCCCCCCACCGGTTTGGGAAAAACAGCACTATGCTGTCATGATGCCTGTGCATCTCCAGGTTCCATTTAGGAAAACAGATAAAATGTTATATCCAAAATTAGAAAATGACATCCTGCTTTTCATCTCATATGCAGTCTTGTATGTGTGATCCACAAGATATTACAACCTGTTTTGTTTTGGGATAACATGCGAGGCAAAAACAAATCAAGCAATCAAATAATGATAATAGTAAAAAGAAATGTGTCAAGATATTATTCACTTGTCATGTTGACATCTTATTACACAGAGACAGTATATTGAGGATGAAAATGTTTTTGGATATTATATCATACTTCTAAATGTGTGTAGAAAAATTTTGAGTAATTTCAGCTCAAGAGATTTCTTCTCTCACGAGGAAACAAAGCTTCAGTGACAGGACACAATGATGTGATTAGGTATTCTTGGAAAAAACAAACATGTTTACACTACTCCATTCTGACTCTGGTTATTTGTGCTCCGATTTTCCTCAGTTCTTCCTTCATTTGAAGTTTTTCCGTGCTTTGGCCTCTCTCAATTTATTCCCCCATTTATTTATTTATTTCCTCAATTTCCCTGCATTTATATGTCTGGAATTTGTACGAGACACATTATTTGCATTAGCGGCTGTGCAGAATAAAATTTCAACTCCATTTTCTGGCTCGTGTGCTTCACCCTTGTTTATTCCCTGCCCTTTATTTCTTTTGCTCCCTACATTATTTGGCCAACTTGTTTACCCAGTTTGTTCAACTTTGTGTTTGTCTGCCTTTTGTATTTGTCTTAATGTTTACAGAGAGCAAAGATGTATTTGTTCTCTCTTGTTTGCTTTTACTGTTTAGTGAGGAGGTTTTTCTGCTGCACCTCTAGAGACAAAAACCAGAGAGAGGAGCTGTGCATCCCTCAACATGTTCACCTGCTCATATTTTATAATTTTATATGGAGCTCCACTGAGAGGCACATGTTTCCTTTTTTTTTGGTATGTTTTTTTTTAGAAATGCTTTTATTGCCAGGGTGCATAAACACGGAACAGCGGTAGTGTCAAAGTGAGACAATATGAAAAGAAGTAGACATTACCCAACACAGTCCTAAAATAAAACAAACAAATAAAAACAGTAACTAACTAACACACTAATAACAAATACTAGAACAATTGCATTTCCTGAAGAAAATGCGTGCGAATTTTTCTTTCAAATAATTTTTTTGTGCATGTGCTAATGTGTACAGAGAAAAATAGTCATGAGAGAAAGAGTTTTTTGGCAGCAGGCCTTTCTTTTGAGTACTTCTATAGTGTTATTCTAGAGCACTTATTATAACAAGATATAAAGAGTTTTTGCTGTAACTTGGTATCTTGGATATGATGCTGCTGTTGCTGCAGCGCAATCTATTGATGGGTATAATGCATTTGTCAGCCCCCCACCCAATATCACGACAAGCCGTCGCTGTATGTATGTATGTAGTAATGTGTATTTAAAATAAATTACATGATTAATTTTACATGAAGTTTCTCCAGAAACTGTGTATTCCCATTCCCGAACTTCTGAATGAGAAATTGCAAATGAACGAACGCACTATCTTGAATAATATGGTTTATTTATTATTGATAGAGCTGTCAGGGTTGTTCCAAATTGCTGAGTGGAGGGATGGTGCAACTGTTGGTGATTTGGAGTGCCTTCCACCAAGCTGCCAGAGTTGAAAGTATGGTTATGTTTTGAAAACTGTGATGTTGCTTGTTGGTTCTGCAGATAAGTGGGAGGTCTGATAGGTGCATGTCGTTGTATAGTGCCTGTTCAACTTCTAACCAGAAGGTATCAAGTTTGACGGGATTGAGCCATTTTATGAGATATCGAGATCTGGGTGGTCTGTGGTCCTTTTTTTAAACCGTGAAATGAGACCAGGTTGATTTTGTCTGCTGGAATCTTAAGTTGAGTGGACAGGAAGTTCTTCAGAGGCTTTTTGGGATCGGAGAAAGAGTGGTCTGAAGGCGCTGGGATACCAAAAAAAATGATATTGTCTCACATAGAGCATGCTTGTAATTCGAGTGCGGCTTCTTCCTTTTTGTTTGTTGTCTCTGGTGACAGTCGCTATTTCAGTAGTGTGAGTTTGGACTGAGTTTTTTAACTGTCTGTGCGTGTCGGTTAGAGTGAGAATCTGGTCAGGGCTGAATTCCATGCTGTGTTTTAACCCCTGATATTTGTGTAACAGTTAAACAAGGGAAATCCTTGTATCCAAAGCAGACAGTTTATTGTCTATGGCTATGAATGTGTGACTAACCTTTGGTGAGTCTGTGAATGAGTCTGGTGAACAAGGGCGTTTGGCAGAAGGAGTAGAGCCCATAGTTGATCCTTTTTTTAGCTGTTTTGCAACATTGTGCCAAGCTGTTTGAAACACTTGTCAATGTTCCAGGTCGTCCAGTTTGTCAGTTGTATAGTTTTGAACAAGGGAGGATTTATGGCCTTAGTTTTTTTGTTGTATTGTTAATTCAGCAGCAGGCCGCCGCCATGGTCGTCGCACATTAGATCTTGTGAGATTGTGTGTATGCCATCAGAGGCACGTTTCCTGAGGAAATATATTAATCAGCTCTTCTACAGATTTCATATTGTTTGATTTGTTCAACTAAAAACCAAAGTCCTTCCTATTCACTTCACAATGATACAAAACAGAGAAAAGCAGACGATCCTTGCACTTAATGTTCTGCATTTTTGCTCGATAAATTACTTAATAAATCAACAGTTTTCAAAATAGTTGTTGATTACATTTGTGTCGACTAATTAATTCAGTAACTGACTAATAATTTCAGCGGGAGGTATTTTTAGGCATCTTGGCGATACATTTATGCACCTTGTTCAGGTGAAAACAGTTGTAAAAAGTTGTCTAAAAGTCCCATTCCTTGACACACAAACATGTTACAGCTCTAAAGTGATGGGTTTATTATATTTATGTATACATCCAATAAATATGTCTATAGATAATGATTTGTATTTAGAGAGCTTTGCGTGCACTGTAAGCGAAGACACAAATGCCAGGCCTCTCTGGTAATAAGAGAAAGCTCTGAGGTGGCAATGACCAGTTTGACATCCACCATACTTCCCTGACCTTTGACTTTATGCAATCTTTCTATGTCCAAGCAAACATTATCTGGGTCATGGAAATACAAATGTCAAGTATTTCCACAAGAGAATAGTTGTGATTTGGACCCTGGGGACAAACAGGGCCCCTTTGTTTGTTTTTCTCTCCGTTTTTGCTCACTTTCCTCATTTCTCATTCCCTCTTTCTCATGACTTTCTCCCTTTCCCTCTTTCTTTCTGTATCTCTCTCCACCCTCGTGTCTGCACTGTGGCACACCGGACTTGTCCAACTGCTTGCAGAGAGCATTGTGGTAATGTTGTGTGGCAGTTACTGAGGACAATGGCCTCCGGGTGTTTTGTGATGTAATGATCCCTGCCATTGCCTTTCGACCCCCTCCGGTCAGTTAAGGGGAAAAGGGGATGGAAGGTAACAGGCCAAGTACAAATATGCATAAGGAGGAGCAGTGCTGGGAAACAGTTTCCAAACGGAGCCAAGCTCGTGACTGTTGACGGTTCAGATATCGTACAGGAAAATTAGCCGGTGACATGAAGTACGCGAGCTCTCCGTTTCACTTGGACAAAGCACCCAGCCCCCAGATGCTCCGGTGAAGCTGCTCAGTGGTGAGCTGTAAGAGACGGCTGCTGCTCTGTGAAGCTCTCATGTGTGAATGTGTTTAAGCAGATGACTGTGAGCCCAGGCTATATTGGAAAAGGGCATGCATGCTCACCAAACGTTTTCCTGTTAATTAAATGTCACATTGGCTTTCAGTCGTTAAACAGCATGGCAGAAGAGAGAATTGGATACAGCACCATCTCAGCATTGCTTTATCCTATAGAATCTTTTAAGAGTAAGAGCCCAGTTCAGACCAAAGATTTGCAACCAGATGAGTTGAAACTTACAACTACTTTTAGTAGTACTTTTATTATTATTATTATTATTATTATTATTACTTACAATGTGCCGGTCTGCAATGCCGACTAGGTGGCACAGTGTATCATTTCCATAGCAACGGCTCTCTGTACTTTCGTTCTATCTGCCTTTTTCAGGCCTTCTTTTGAAGCTGGATGAATGAGGATAGTGAGAGTGAATTACTCGCTACAGTTGCATTTCTAGTGTTGATGAAACGGCAAAAACGAGTGGGGCGAGATGACCGGCTGACTTTGCTACTCTCTGATTGGCTGTTGAAACAGGTGACGTGCCTTACGTTCTAAAAACAGCCGCTGGCAATTTGACAAGCTGAGTCGCAGGCGACGCCATCAGTTGCTGAAACTTTTCCCTGAAACTTAGAACGGTTGCATCTCATTGCGAATCTTTGGTCTGAACTGGCCTTAACAGATCGCAAACCACAAGAACAACACTATTGTCTTACTGATGATGAGCCATTTTGATGTTTGAGATTGCACAAACAGTCTAATGGTGAGCATGAAAGTTTATTCTTGACCTTGGAAATGGTAGTTTGACAAATCTTAATTTAAGGTCCATTTACTAGCTTTCAACCCCATCTTGGGGTCTTCATCAGAGGATGGATTTAGCTTAGTTGTTGTCATGTGACCTACAGGATTTATGGGACCTTTTTTGATGGACCTGTGGTGAAACAAGAAATTGAGTCCATGTGAAGGAGATGATCTCTTAGTTCCAGTCGTCACGTGGCTTAGTTTTTGTGCAGACAGAACAGAATCCATGCTGCCACTGGAAGAAAACCCATGTTCACATGTCATGATGACATAAGCAACTTTCCTGTAGAATGGAAACAATTGGTCAATTGAAAGAATACTAATTGGTATAAACTTTGATAATTGGTAAACAATTTAAATTCATTTTGAAGCAAAATGCAAAACAAATTCAGTAGTTCCAGCTTCTTAAATGTGAATGTTTGGTGGTTTTCTCAGTCTTCTGTAATAGAAAATTTAATCTATCTGGGTTATGGACCGTTGAATGGACAAAATTAGAAATATTAATATGTCAAGATGGACTTTGGGAAATCATGACTTGACTAAATAATGTGTTTAGTCACTAAATAGTGAATAAACATTTTTTCATTTTATTCTGACATTTTGTAGACAAAAAAAACGTACTGATTTATTGAGAAAATTAGCAAATGAACTAATAATCCTAATAATCATCAATCATTAGTTGTAGCCTTACATTATCAAATGGTTAGCGATGATGCCAGGGGATGCCAGGAGACCTCAGGATGTTAAGCCCAACCCTTATTTTCCACCCGTACAAGTCCGCACACTGCTTTTTCTTCTCCTGCAGGTGTCATTGCTTCCTTAAAGCAGTGGTAAACACCTCTATTTTGATGGCAAAAGCATTTCGCAAACATACCATGAATTGGAACAGCAGTAAAGTGTGAAAGCAGACCAGTAGCATTAGAGGGGAACAACTGACCTCAGGTTCAGACATAAACAAACAAACCCAGTGTGAAAACAGTCAAAGAAGCTGTTGTTGGGTGGCTTGTTGTCAAGGATTCTGCTGCGTCTCACTAACATGCAGTTGCCCGGTAGCCTATAGCCATTGATTCAACTTTCTTTTGGCATTATTGTGTCTGTAATCCAGCACGTCTGCTATCATATGCTCAAGATGTTGCGGATAGGTGGTGAAAGGAAGCGTGTTTAGGATTCTGACTGGCTGTTCTCAGCACAGCCAGAGGTTAACCTCAACTGCCAAGACAATAAAATCTTTGAAAATGCACAAATGGATTTGAAAAGCCACAAAAACAAACGTATAATTCCAATGTTTGGAAGTTGTCAGCATGCATATGCAAACCTGTGTAGATTGTCAATAATTCACATATTACCTTTTCAGCAAACAGCTGACCGTAATGATGCACCAATGACCAATCTTTAATAGATGAAAAATGGAGCAGAGCTCATTTCCGATGTTTTCCAGCTGCGCAACATGAAAATGCTGTCAGTCAGGGTTCCATGTTCAAAAGAAGACACTGGTAATGACTGGAGAAGTATGGGATCCCTTCCTGTGGTGCAGCAAGAAAAAATTGGTCCCCTTTTAGTGGTCACTGCATTTTGAAGCCACCAAATTTCACACAAATATTATTTTAACTTTTCCAAAAAAGGGACACACAGCTGACAGAGACAACATCAGCATAGCATACAACAAACCAACATTTGGTTTCAACTGGAATCGAGCTGTAGAGCGCAAACATGCAACGTCGGTAACATCGTGTAACATCAGAGAACAAGGCCTCGTGAACTGAGCCAATGTTGCAGCCATCTCTGGAGGACACAGCAGACCTACATATTCCAATCAAAATCTGTTCAAACCGAAACACAACTAATAGGAGGGAAATTGTCAGTAATTAAGATCTACATCAGAACTTCTTGTTGAAAATGCACCACAGGCTGCTCTTCCATCTGTTAATTACTCTATGAGTGGCTTGTTAAGTGAGTGCCTTGGCAATATGCTCATTTCAAATACATTCAGCTGATGAGCATGACTTCAATGATGAGGTTTAAATTTGTGTTCGTTAAGCCAAATTTGATGCATTTCTTTCAAATAGTTCCTCTCTGTGTTTAAAATAAAATATGTACAACTCATACCACCAGTTGTAAACGCCGCTATCCACTGTGTGATTTATTTTCTTTTTTGCTGAGAAAATTCCGTCATGAAGCAAAACATTTATTCCCTTTTTCTACACATTTGTTTTGCTACTGTTGAACATGATTGCAACATTCCACAAAATGCCCTTACAGGTCGGGTTTGCATAACTGTATATTTCTCGCAAATCTCGTATATTTTGTTTGGTTAAATAAAGTGCTAGAAGACGCATTGTATCACTGCTGTCGAAATATGGCTAAACTAAAAGTGAAGATGGATAATATTACAGTATCCATCGCTGCACAAACAGCATCTTGACATTGGATTGATGATGCAATGTTTTTTCTGTGCTAATTATCTAATCTTGACAACAATTATTTTCATGCTCACTAAGGCAAACGTCCTTAGTCTCATCCTCATCCATCATAGTGTCGGCGTACTGCTGCTCCGAGTACAACTTGTCATTGTCCCTGTTCCTTTCCCATCCCTGTGTCATTGTGGGAAGATGTTCAAACAATCAAAATCACTTTAGTCAGTATGAAATTCAAATCCTAGTAAACGTGCCACAACAGCTGGTTATTCATCGAACTATAACACAAATGCACTGTCGCTAATGTAATGATAAATAAACCTTCCACTATAAACATACCTGTATTTTTCCCTTGCCACCCTCTCCCTCCCACATTTCCACCCTCCAGACCATTAGTGACTCATACACATATTTTGATTGACAGACACACAGGTGGATGAGCAGAGAGCTAGAATGGGCTTCTAATGTCAACAAGCACAGGAGGTCATTCTTGTGACCAGGAACTATATCCCCGGTAATCTCAGTTCACATTTGTATTTACTTGCAGTTAAGCAGATAATCACTCTAGATTCAACTTGATTTAATCTGATGAGGCCCAGTAGACCCAGCACATTCCCATGTCCAAAATCTGCTCTATGAATCTGTCAAGTAAAAACATTACTCATAACCACAATGACAAGACAAAGGTTGGTAAAATACATAGTAAGAATTTTAAAGTAACTTTAAAAACAGAGCATCTTTTAAATTATGGATGTTTATTGTCACTTTAATTTTCAGATTATAGTGTTGTTTTCTTCATATTGTGTTTCATTTGTCGGATAAGGATAAGTTGGATATAATATATTTTCAAGGTAATCGTTCTTACATTTTCTAATTTCCAAACAAATTACTGCATTGTCGCATAGATGGAATCATTCAGTACTACAGTAATGTGAATCAGCTGCCTTTATTCAGTTAATCACTCGCCTAAGAGCTTATTCCATGCCAACTCTTGAGAGCTTTCTAAAGCCACTTTGGGTGGACTGGAAGTCTGTGGTGAGGCGAGCCAAGCTCCAGTAGAGCAGCGGAAGACGGCTGCTTGTACTAAACAGCTCCCAGATTCCTGTACGTGTGTATCACACAAGCTGAACAGAACTTTTAAAAATCTAATTGAAGCAAACCTTGGAGGAGATCGTTTGAATTGCAAAGTGTTAGGTTGTGGTTATTAGGGTCGGAACACCGCGGAGTGCTTTGCCTTTAAGCCCCGGCATCTTTAAAATCTGCTCAAGTGAATGTGCTCAGGTTACACAACCGTTCATTATCATGTTGAAGCTGAAGCCACCGGTGTGTTTCAGATGAAGAACGCCATCACAATGAATTCTGATTGCAATGATTCACCCTCAAAATTAGTCGTGTTTCTCTTCTTGCAAGGGACGTGCTTCCAGCAACAAAAGCATGTTTGCGCACTTTCATCTGGCTATCCCTTGCTAAAGTGGGATCGCCCACACATTCCCCTCTCCACTGAAAAAGGATTTGATCACTGCTGCCAAGCGGAGTCAACACACGAGTGTGGAAATGTGTTGCAAGGGGTGAGAGATATCTGTGTGCAAGCTGAGTCTGCTTGTGATGTCTTCATCGGGCCTATGTAAATAGAGGCATTGCCACATTCCAGCAATGACCGGAATACTTTGTGGCTTCGTTATGATGCAATATAAGGATCCTGAACAAAAATTCTTTGTTTCACTGACTTATTGGAATAGTGTGAACAGTGTGCAAAGATATTTTTATTTTACTCATCAATTTGTTAATTAAATTTTCATCAGTTGGCTCTGATGTTGTTTTCTTTAACATCTGTAAAGCCTTCAGTAATTTATACAGTCATGTAATTATGACTGGGATTCTATTGATTGGAAAGACTGGAATGCGTAAAATAAATGTAAATAATGTGCTTTGACAAATGAATCAGAATAAAAACATACATATCACGTGTGCTCAGAAATCACATTTGGATCATTTAGGATCTTCCTCTCCTGTGGCTTTCCTTACGACTTAAAACAGTTGAGAACTGGACCTTTCTGAAAAGGCCTGATCTTTATTTATTGTATTTAAATAATTAAATGAGGTGAAATAAATAAATAATATATGTAATATAGTTAAAATTGAACTGTGTCTTTACACCTTAGCTGTCTTTTTCCCCCGCAGTCTCCCACAATCCTCTTAACATGGTCAGCAAGAACTGTTCTCCACTTCAGCTATTCTCGACATCATCGGCGCCTGTTCCCCCTATTGACCCGGTCCTGTCTTACTTTTGAGTGATTATTCCATTGTCAGAGACCCCAAGAGGCATCGAGTCATACACCAAACTGAGCTCACCTTCAGGCGAACCTGCTTCCTTCATGTTCACACGACTTCCCCACGGGAGACCCCCAATCACTTTCACACACTTTAGCATGCACATGCGGTCATTAGAGGCCACCGTAACATAATTTCATGCAGCATGTAGAAAACTAAACCTTGTCTGTTAATGTAATTTGAGCCCAGTCATTTTTGTATATACAGTACACTGTAATCCAAGATGGTAATCAATACCATAGTCCTGAGTTTCACTTCACATTGCATTCCTTTTCATTGAGAGTGACTCAAAGCATATCTATTTGTACAATAGATACGTAAAATCAATACTAGTTCTACATGTCGGTCTAAGTGGGTTTTTAAAAAGATCTCCGCTCCTGCTGCTGCTGCTCGGTATGGGCATTGGCCAGGCCCAGAATTCCTCAGGAAATGACTATATAACACAAGAATCACATTCTTGGTGTCATTCTTTGGTATAAAGAAATCCCATTGACAAGGCTGTTTAAGTATGCTGCCTAATGTTTACTGACATTGCGAGACGATTGCGAGTCTTGGCACAACTGGAAGCTACAGCTGAAACTACTGAAGGACTCTTTTGAAACTTTTTACCCTCTTTGACATCTACCATAAAACATAAGCACTGGAGAGGCCCCCTGGGGTTGCTGTCACACGTGATGCGTCTGTTAGCCATGAAATATGTACTCTGTCATATGAAGTCCCTTAGGGGAATTTGAAACCAACCTACGTACCGACCTACATATGAACTAACCTGTCTAGCTGCCTATGCGCTTTATCGACTGACTGTCAGTGAAATATCAACTTCCCTCGTGTTTCTGAGGCAATGGCATACATTAACATGGTTTATGTTTTTTTTATCTTCTATTTCCTTATCACTTTTGTTTAACTCTCTCTGTCCACATGTGCATGTAACATTAAACACAGTGTGATTGTTTAATGAGCTCCATGGTGCATCTGGGGCAGCATGAATACAGCAGTTGTAAATTCTTTCTGTCTTCCTTCTGCAGATTATTGGCAACCAGTGCAGTTAACCAGATCTAATTGTCATTTAGTTAATTACAGTAATTAAAACGGTACACAGGAATTGACAACAAAGGGCTTTAACTCTGCTAAACCACACTCCACCAACAGTAAACCAGGAGTCGGCTGGCTTTAAGTGGGTGAAACTGTACAGTTGACAATGTGGGGTGTGACTTTAGCATTGAGACCTGGTGGGATGTAGAGCCACATTAAACATGGAGGTTTCTGCCTGTTAAAAGGGAGTTCTTCCTTGCCGCTGTCGCCTAGTGCTGCTCATGGGTCTCTGTATGGGTCTCTGTAAATAAAGACTCGGTCTAAACCTGCTCTATATGAAAAAGTGCCCTGTGATAACTTTGTTACGATATGGTGCTATATAAATTTAATCGAATCAAGTGTGTTGATGTATCTGCCCGCCAAATGAAAAGCATTTTCCTGCTGTAATGGAAAATACTCTTGCTTATGAGTATACTTATGCTGTTGGTATTGTTATAGGGATTACCATTGTTTTTGGTACACTCTAAATATGTTGCTTATGGCGTGCTTCATCAATTGTATCACTACGACGAGACTCATGGGATGACTGTTGAACCTTTTCTCGACATGGTTCTACAGCAGTGTTCACGTCCCAGTATCAACATTAACATATTGCAACATATTAATTTGACAAGAAAGACGCAATGGGGATAAACATCAGCAGTTTGTCTCACCACAATGTTCTAATAATTAGGATATTTAGGGATTGTAGATTTTATAACCTCTGAAAATGACCTAAAATTAGAGTCATGAAGCTGTAGTTTAAAGAAGAAAAAAGCTTGCACAGGGGTTGTAAGTCTGGGGCCATGTGTGGGGTTGTGAGGTCGTGTGCTGCTCGTCTGATGCGCTTTCTAATTACCTTT
The DNA here is from genome assembly GCA_036023855.1 of Gadopsis marmoratus. Lineage (NCBI taxonomy): Eukaryota > Metazoa > Chordata > Actinopteri > Centrarchiformes > Percichthyidae > Gadopsis > Gadopsis marmoratus. Next base: position 145,598 of record JAVQJF010040469.1, on the reverse strand, counting down.
ATTGAATTCATTATTTATTTCCTCCGTTGAACCTGCTTAACCTCGCTGCCCTTCAGCAAGAAAAATATTTAGGAGCCAATAGGGAGTTAGCAGAGACCTCTGCCAGTGAGAGGACGTCCAAGTTCACTTCACTTATTTGAAAAGTCATCCTGTGGAATTAATCACATTTTGAGATATGAGCTAGAAGATATAAATTATGTCATTTCAACATGATTAGAATGCTTAACATATTTCAGAGGTTGCTCAACAGGCATGTGCACAATTAAAATATTTGCTGAAGGTGACATTTAAAAAAAAAAGTAACAGCCGCTGTATTTCCAATTCATTTTACTGATTTGATTTGAGTATTAATTTCTTTCTCTATTCTGATATGCCAAATACCAAATCAGTGTTCCCTGACAGTCATGTCGTCATGTCCCCGTTGAGGTTCTAGCTTGACATTTCTGTCATGCAGTATGCTCGTACATGTCAAAACAACTCATCGCGCAATTCATACATGGATGACAAGCTACATGGTTTTGGCAAAATCCCATTAAAATCTGATGGATGGAAAATGCAGTCTTCCAATAGCATTGAAATACATTATCTAGTCATTAGTTCAAGGTCTCAAATAATTGACAATACGCAGTACATCATTTTGGGTCGTATGAAGGTTGATTTTACTTGTGTTAATGACATTTATTTATATTAAGATGATCACACTTTGATGTGATCTTATGATATGCTTCTGTACAAAGGCTGCCAGAGGGATGGGTTTATCTTCCTGCTGAAACATGAGTATAACCTAAGAGAAGTGAAATGCAAAAGCACGCATAAAAAGCCAATTTATGTACAGTTTGGGTCATACTTTCTTCAGATTTACTATGAACAAAGTATTTGCAAAATGTACAAGTCCATATATTAATCTCACAAAAAGATTTCACCAACAACATCGACTCTTCCAGTTCCATATTCAGCTTGGGCGATTTGGTAGCTGTATTCTGTTCGTTGTGTTCTCTGTTGGAATCGACGCGAGTGCTTTTGTTTCGTTTTCACACGCTGTAGGACATTTTGTCTAAAGTGATACTTTTCTCTGCCAGTTTCTGCGCAGCTTGTTGCCACTTTGCATCTTTGTACCTCTGATGCTAGTTCCCCTTCGTGTAGCTGGTTTCCATCAAAAATAACTGATACCCCACTGCTTCCCGTCTCTTTGTAGCTGCATGTCTGTACCCTAATGTCTGACAAAACAAGTTGCTAGATTTGTTGATTTTTTTTTTTCTCTTTTTTTAAATAGAACCACCTAACGACGGGTTGGTTTCAGTAATGCCCAATTGGGTTGCCTTTACTGCATAAGTATTCCAATAACCAGTCAGTCAACAAAATATATTCACTCTCCTAGGCCACAGTCCATTTAAACATTGTGTGCTCTCATGATTAAATAAAAATGTCAACTCTTGCTGTGTCTTGATATCGGAGAGAGTTCTTCCCTGTCAGATGGGAATGTTAGCTCAGATAACTCCAGAATAGAATAGAATGACATTGAGTTGCCAAAAAGAGGAGGAGGGGGGGGCATGAACATGGAACACCTATCAGCTCCACTCCATTGGGCAAATGTGTCTGTTTACTCCAAGTCCTTGAAGGGCTGTGCTTTCCAGTTTGCCAGCTACTAGAACACATCTCATGGCCACATTTGCCTTCCGTTGCCATGGTACTGCAGGCAAAACTCGCTAGATAGTAATGATCATTTCTGCACACCTTTAGCATCCAACTCACTCTTGGCAAAATGCATCGAGACAGAGAGAGAGAAACAGCATGCACCAATTTATGTGTCTGTCTGTCTCAAGGATTGAAGGAGGCATAGCCCAGCAGTAGCATGATTTTCTGGAAAAGAAGGGCCAAAAAAGAAAAAAAAATTCACAATTTGCAAGATCCCCATACCCAGAGGCCTGGCATAGTGAGATTATTTATTTATGTGTTGGTCCTGCTCCTTCATAGATGCGTTGTGAATGATTCATGAGTTAATTCATACAGTAAATAACAAAAGGTGAAACAGTCCGTTCATACATTGGGAGCTTAGCCAAATAATACACAACCCCTGTTGCCAACCTCTGCATGGCATATTTGCTCATGAAGGATTCATAAAGCATTTCAACAGAGCTTCATTAAACTCCTAATGTTGAAATGTATTTTTTTTTTTTTTAAAGTTGTCTAATTTGATGCAAAATTACTTTTTTTTTTCTGTGTACATCATACATTTAAAGGCAAATTAGCAAGAAGAAACAGCCTGCAAGCTCTATCCTTTATATTGTGTGGTAAAGACTTTGAAGGAGTTTCAGTCTCCCACTTCTCATTAGTACTGACTGTGATTCTGTGGCAAATCAGTGGGGTTTGCAGTGAAAGGCACGAAAAATGTATTCAGATCAAACTGAATTATGAAGTAGCCCTGGAAAATTGGGGTCAGTGATGGATTCCTTTGATTTTCTTTTCATTCTAGCAGCTGTGTCCATATAACTGAGGTCTGATTTGAAATCCAAATGCAGTTAAATCATGGTGATTTGGGGGGGGGATGTAAGGACTATGTCTCCTCATGTTTACTGTGTTGAAGTCAGAAGGAGAAGTGTGTTACTAATCACAACAGGTTAATATGATTTCATGCAAATTTTGTCTTTCAACCTTCTTTTTCTGATCCACAGTACCCTGAAACAAATCTGCTAGACAGGTTTATCATTTTCTTTGGAAACACTACTCATCTGAAATTTTAAATCACACGCATGGCTCAGTCAATTGTCCATTTACATCGATAATACTATGCAAGATGAAAGGGATAAGGGTCACTTCAGATCAGTTGTGCCATTCTGCACCTAATGATGGGAGTGCATACTTCCCCAAGTATTATTTCAACCAGCATGAAGACAATTTCCTGTTGAAGCAGGTTCAAAAGCATCACAGCAGAAATCTGGATTAATGGTAGTTTGGACCGTTCTCTAAGGCACTATGATTCACTAGCTGATGTTAAAATGTTCCCCTTTGAGCATTTTAGATTTTGTGCCCTCAATATGAGGTACTTCAAATGAATGCATCACATTTTGTTTTCAAAGCAATCCAATTGTTTTAACCCGTGATTAGATAAGAAATGATATGATCCATTAAAATGTCACCTTTTATTTTTTTAAATACAGGGACACATTTAAAAATACATATCCGTTATTACACCAGCACCAGGTGGGACGTAGATCCAAGCACTAATGTAGGATTAAATGGTTTGTATTTTGTTGAAAGGAAAATAACCGTAATCGTTTTTCTGCGATTTCCAATGTCACTCTGATAATTGCGGATCTGGAGAACTGTAATTGAGCTAAAATCAGTTTGGAGTATATTGTTTGAGGAAGGACCGTTTCAGCACAGTTTTTGTTTCTTGTCTTTTTTTTTTTTCTTTTCCTTCCAGCACTTTGCAAACAGCACCTCATGTGGTGCCACGCGGGAGGTCCAGAACAATCTGGGCTTGTGACCTCACCTCAAAAGAAAAACAAGCAGTGAGCACATCCATAACAACTCTTTTGGCATCCTAGTGTGTGGAACAACAGCATTACCACACCGCTAGTCATCTTCTGCTTTTTCCAATAACCAGGAAATTGTGAATATATACATAACAACGTTGGCCCCCAACCCTGCACGCCCATTCCTCTTCCCAGTGAAACCCCTTTGAAAAGAAGGACAGGAAGAAAAAAAGAGGCCATAATGGTTTCCACTTCTACATCCAGTTAACTGGGAGGCATTGTGTCACTATTCATTTGTAATCATTATGTATATTTGCATGAGTAATGAGAGCAAAGTACAACAGGTGAAGCACTCCGTCACTGTTGCAGATGATAAAGTTGCAGCTCGACATCTCTGATTACAAACCATTAAATGGCAATGGAGGCAGTTCGCAGTCAATTGCATCCATCATTACAAGAGAGCATGAATTCCTGCTACAGGCATGGGAGAACCAGAGATGCTTTAGCTCTTATATCAAATATATAATACAGTAGAAACAGTAGTTAGCATATATCATACGTATTAATTTAAATACAAACAAGCAGTAGACTTCAGTTTAACAACTGATTACTTGAAAATCTTAATATGTTGATGCTGCCTGAACAGTTGTTTTGCAGCTAGTTAATATATGTATGTTGCATTGGTGTTTAGAAAGTCACAGTAGTGCAATTTAATAGGTAATATAATTTGAACTCAGGAGAGAGCCTAAAGACATAAAGTATGGGAAGATTAGTGGGAGAAAAATGCTGTTTATTTTCTTTACCTTTTTCTGTGATAATGTTGTGAATCTTTTACTGCAATGGACCTGATGGTGACATGCTGTTTTTACCATTATCCACAGCAGGGTGAACATTTTGCTGCAGCATGGGGATACTCACTGTGTCAATATGTTACTTGGCTTCAAGGAAGTGATGATTTTCTTTTTTTTACATTAATAAGATCCATATTTATTTGTTTGTTTATTTACCAATTGTATGAAATGAGCACTAATTCAGACACCTCCTATATTAATGAGATGATTAAGATTAATGTTACTGTTGCAATCATTGTAATGCAACACAAATGAAAAGCAGTCCGTCATAATCAGTGTGCTTCCAGATCATTCATTGTTCGGTTAGATGCTTGAGAAATACATTTCACTTTTCCAGATAAATTAATGATGGAGATGAAATTATGTTTCAGCAAACGTGATTAATGCCACACGTTGGAAATTATTTAAACATTAACTTAGAATAAATGCATGTGTTAGATCATATTATGCTACAAAAATAATCTACATCTTTCTATGGCTGTTTTACCTCGACTACAAAAAATATTTAGTATATAATTTTGTCCAAAGTACTTCATAATACCAGGAATAAGAATCAAACTCAAAATCTATAATGTTCATTTTACACACACTGAGATACATAGAGCCATATAATTGCCAATAATGTTTCACACCATCCATCAGAAACAGACTTCATGAAAGAAACCAACACAGGTTACTAAAAAAAATTATAATTTGGAAGTTCTGTAAGTCACTGATGCAAGAAATTGGGGTACAAATTGTGACTCCATATAAATCAGTAGGTGGAAATTAGGGGTTGATTTACTGCGGAGGTCAACTATGTTACAAAAATTTGCACTCAGGCTGTGGGGTTCTTTTCGATGGAAACATCCATCAAAGACCATATGCTGCTTTTGTTTTGCACCGGTCTCAGAGCTCTGAAGCCGTTTTCCAGCCAACATGCAAAAACGCAGTTGCCACCTTATGCTTTTGCGACCACTTAATGCATCACTTTATGTTAATTCAGGTGAAAACACTGAACGTTTGTTGCCTAATTTCAACAGAATCGTGTCCAGATGTTAGAGCCCAGATGCACCGGCGTATGCTTTAACAGCAGACGTCCTGCACCCCATTCAGATGCATTTACAAGCCACACCAGCTCTACCAAGATATGTGCACGCGTCTTTGTTTGCCTCACACAATAGCTATTGTGAGGGCAAAACCATGCAATACTGCCAAAGTATGTGCTTGTGTGTAATCCCAGATACCATACCATCATCAAATATTTATTCTAATCTCTGCTGAGAAAAGCCAGCTGTTGTGCTGCCCTATTTAACTGCACTTCTGGTTGCTTTTGAATCCTTGAAGCAAGAACTTCTCTGCCCAAGGGGTCTTGGAAACTTCCCCTGTTCGCTTGCATGAGAGATAATTGAATAACCTGTATGTGTCAAATATTTTTGATTAATCACACAGGGGCAGCAGGTATGTATGGCTGGGTGCTTAGTAGAACCATCTCCTGATTGGAATGTCAGAGGTTTGATCCAAGATATAGACATCTCATGTGAAATGCCCATGAGTAAAAGTTTGAATCAAGACGGGCTCCAGTTGGGCTGCTTCTGAGAGACTGTGTTCTCTGACTTGTCTGGTGAAATGCATACATTTGTGTCTTGGAGGGGAAGGAAGACATTTTAATTTACATCTTTGTCAAATACCTCTCCTGGTTGACACAGTAATAAGACATTTGATGACATCGTATTACTTCTGATGTGTTCTGTGATTACTTTGTCTTTGTGGTCACATTTGAATATCAGCGATGTGTTCAGAAGTGAGGATAATATGAATATGTATAGTTTGCTATGACCCTTAGGGCATTTTCACACCTATAGTTTGTTTGCTTGCTGTGGTTTCTTTTCACACAGAGAAAAATCCTAAACGATAAACTGCAAACCATGTGAGAACGTTCACTCTGCTTATTGGTGAGATGTGTCTGGGGATGTTACACACTCCTGTACAGTAGGTGACGGCGGCGTGCACCATTGATGCTGGTTTGTAGCCGCCAGTAAAACCAAAGAAGAAGAAGAAAAAACATTCTTGTATTGGTCCGAAAACTGTGTTCACGCCTGTCCAAATGAAAAGCACTAGCCGGGCAAACGCTCCAGGGTTCGTCTTAACCGAACCAAACTGTTATGTTTAGGCGAAAGGGACCCCAGAAAGCAGAACACGATACTCAAGCAGCTCAATAGGGGCCAGGAGATGGCTGGTGAGCAGGGAGTGGGGGAAAGATGATGAGTCAGGTGTGTTCCCGTAGTTGTTGCAGCCCGGGCAGGCAGAGCAGAGCTGGCTGGCAGATGCCGGGATGAAGGCAGGCTGGGCAGGCAGGTAGCCGGAGACTGGGGAGGCACGGAATGGAGCGCAGGAAAACGGGGATCAATAGTCGGATCAATAATTGCTTCCAGAATAGTCGGGGCTTGACTGGCGGTCTGTGCGGCTCTGACGTTGTTTCACCACGCAGGTTCAAGGGAAGATCTGGCGAAGACTGGAGAGATGCAGCGGGTATATAAGCACTGCCGAGATGATTGCTGGGTAAGCCACAGCTGCAGTGGAGAATTGTCGGGAGCAGGAATCTGACGACCACACCCTGACGGACAGGAGACAACAGAAACACAGATAGGGAGGGAAGAAGCCCTAATCCTAACAAATAAGGGTTAGGTGTGAAAATGCCCTTAAACACATGTAAGTCTCACACATAGTGTTGAAGCCAGGGAACTCATTGCAATATGTCTCTCGTTATTGTAATTTCTTTTTTTTCTTCCTTTCAACGCGTCACAGTTTCCTTGTTAGAAATCTCTCCACTTCACATCTGAGTCAGCATGATCTTAAAAAGGTCAACTTACTGTCTCAGATCCTTTGACATTAATAGTCACTGAAAATCTACTGTCTGGTCAGAATACGTGAGGAAAAAATGAACACACGCTAAATTCTACGCAGTTTTTGTTTACATTCAGTCTTTCTTTGCTATAAAACTGAAACATAATATATATGCAGGGCTTTGCAATATATGCTACATACGACACCCTGTATCCTCCAACCCTCGGCTCTGATAAGAAAAACCCTTTCATGGGGTAAACATACACACACATACTGTATATACATATCTCTTAATTTGTTCTCAAAGCACGATGGGGCTCATGTGGAAAAGCTAGGTTTAGGTCCTGGCTTTTGACTTGTGTCTCTCGATTTGAAGAATATGCCTCAGTCTCCAAAATTAGTTATTGTCAAAAGATAAGAAATGTCCTGCATTATTTTCGAGATGCATTATTTTGTGACCTAAGCCCGGGGCGCTTGGTTGATATAATGAGAACACAATATTCAGCATTTTAAGCACATCCTCATCAGAGACGATTTAAGTGATACTTTGCCCATTAACATTGAAATGAGCCTGATGGATTGATGAGCATGTCGCCATGTACCCCATGTAAAGTGTCTGCCACCAACCTGCCATCTGGCAGAAAAATGAAATGAGAGCTAAAAGGCACATGACCAATTATTGAGTGAGGAGAAAGAAAGAAGCATGTCTTTACAAAAGAGTCCACAGAGCTGCATGTGGCCTGTGGAAAGCAAGGGGCGAGATATGAAGGAGGAGTAAAATGGGGGAAGCTGTGGGGGTGTTTTTACACAACAACATGAAAACCATACATTATAATCACTAATGAGGAGGAGGGTTTATCTCTGGGGAACAAAGTGCTTTTTGTTTAATTTGCAGGATTTTATTCAACTGAAAGAGTCTAAGAGGTCTATGTATGAATGTATGCTTCATCTCAGCGCCGACACCGCCCCTATCGAGACATTGTTTTTGTTTTTCATGGGGCGGAATCAATGAAAGGGGAGTGGAGAGGCAGTCTCTTCTCAGGTTCTCGGAAAAGAGAGAGACCTATTTTCAAACCACGAAGAGACAAAGAAGGCATGAAACGGAGGACATCAGATGCCAGATTTATTTCTTTTTATTCCATTGCAGGTTGTGATTCAAATTTAATTCAAACGTGTTTCTCCAAATTTGACTGTCTCAGTGGTTTCAGGAAAACTGCAAATGAGTGCAAAGAACAACACCCAGTGTGCAAAATACGGGGAGTCTCAGGGAATTTTCGGAGCCCCAATTAACAACTAGCACCCCCCGCAGACGGCGAAAAAGGGGCCTGAAAATGAAGATAATAATTTAGCATGTATCTATATTGCAAAATATATTTTCATGTTTAAATAATGAAAGGTGAGGCGCAACACAGAAAATGCGACTGATGACCGTGAACAGGTAGCTGCTCACATGGTTACCGGTGCCGGCTGTAATTCTGCAAACTATAAAATTAATATAGGAGCAAAAATATATTCTGACTCCGCGGTTCAGCTCCTCTTCTCCGCATTTGAAAACAAAACCTCATTTATCCAACGGAGGAAGTTTCTAAACAGTCCTTAAATCTTGAAACAAAGTAGGCTAATAAAACACGGGGTTTGGAGATTCGCTGCTGTTCTACGATGTCGCTGCGTAAACTGTGAATCTGTCAGAGCAGCTCACCGGTGTCAGAAAAGCACACAAGGTGAGTTACCAGTTAAATCCCTGTGAATGAATGAAGGTATTGCTGTGCCAGCTGTGTGTAATATTAGGCATAGTTTTGGAGAGGTGCGAGTGTGTCTATTGAGTTTGTCTGAGCAGGAAACACAAGTGAAAGCGAAAATGTGCACTCCGACATTTGTTGCCTGTAATCGGAGCAGGTCACCTCGTTGGAACGTTTTAAATAACATGTCTTATTTCTTTTGCTAGAATGAGAAATTGTGTGTGTTTTTTTTTTGTTTTTTTTAACGCCTATGCCACGAGACCCCCCCCCCCCCTCAATTATCGTAGAGTATTTTATTATATATTAACAACCATTCCATTTTACCACAGAAAAACAAAATGACAGTAGTGAGTAATGTAGATGTGTTGAGGATATTGAGAATACTTTGATTGCTACTTTTATTGTGTTGTATTACACTGCACTAGACTACTATGATAGGTACTGTCATACTTTGCCAATATTAGTCATTTGTAAGTGTTTCAACTGTAACGTGACACATTCTGTTTTGCACATAAAAGAGAGAAAAAAAAAGATTTCTTTTTCATTTGGAAAAATGCTGTGCTTTTGGAATCATAAGGCCACGATTCAACACTCTCTAATAAAATATTTATAGGGAGATCATGCATACGCTGCCAGTTGTGGATAATGCTATGCTTCTTTGGTCAAGGCAGTGAGCAAACATGTAAACAGTTGCAAAATTAGTTTAAGAATGCACAATCTTTAAATATTTAAGGAATGCGACTTAATGGAAATGGGAAGGAAACTTGCACTAGATGCAATCTCGCCTTCATTTTCTTACTTGACACTAATTAAAAGGTGTTGCTATTAGCAGTCACCAGGAGTTACCTTATGTCACCTACATAACAGTGTTATCACAAGTGAGGTTAAGCAATAAGCCCAGAGAAGCCGTGGGTTTACAGTGATTGTAGAACAGCTAAGGGTTGCACGCTGTGAACCACAGCCTTGTGTGGCTTATTGCTTTTATAAAACTGTTGCTACATATACCTGGGAAGGTTTCATAAAAGCAACATAAAAGCATCAAAAAAATGGAATGATGTATTGATAATAAATTATCATTCTTCCGCCAAGCGACAGTTAGCAGAATGGTTGCCAGGTAACACACAGACGCAGTGGAAAACATGCTTAAAGATTGGGGTTATTATTATATCAATAGCCAGATCTATCTTGGAGCACCAGGTCTGAAAACGGCAAATGTACCACACAGTGTTTTTAATGGTCCCAGCTTCTTTTCTCGACTTTTGCAGCTTTTCAATTCTTCTCTCGTTAATTTCAGCGTGTCTCCTTTCTGTTTTATCTTCCTCCTCTCTCCTCTCTTTCAACCAGTCATCCAGGCTTAGGCCTCCCAGTAAATCAAACATTCAACAAAATCAGACATTCTGAAACAATTTATTTTGGCACAGTAATACTAATGTAATGTGGTTGCAGGTGTGTGCTTATAGAGTATTTTACAATAGCTTTGTCAAGGACCGGAATTATCCATTTTATAAAATCCACCGCACAATTGTAACAAACAGATTATAAGGATGTTTATTTTCTTACATTTAATATGCTCAGCCACTTAGACATTATTGTACTAAGCGCATCACCCTGAAATTCCTTGATCACAGATATCACAAACAAGCCGTTGTATGAAGTGTAAAGATGAAACCATGACAAGTTCTCTGACAACAGGTGTAAAGACGTATTCATGTATCACAAGAATAATTATCAAGAAGTGCTTAAAAACCGATAAGGAAATGAGGACATTTATTTTATTTTTTTTATTATTCCACAAGGAAGAAAGGGAGTATTTTCAAAGTGATCAGTAGCAGAGGTGGAAATTAGAAAAGGCAGTGCGATTCAGGAAGAAATGGGAGGGTGAGAACATGAAGTGTGCCTCTCTGTCCCTTTTCCCCCAGAAAGGAGAGATGCGTTTCAGCTTACAACAAACTCTTCATGCACAGCAGCTGACTTGGGCAAAGCTCACTGAGCTGAAACTGAAGTGTCATTGTCTTGGTGCCAAATGATTAGCAATCTGTTGTGCAGCAATATTTAACCTACCCATTCATTTCTAATGTCTCAGGTTTCCGTCCATTCATTTACATTTTCAGATGAACCTTTCAGGCTTCCCTGATACTAACAATATATTTATGAAGTATCATTGCTATTCTGCCTAAATGGCATTAATATGCTTGGAGTCTAGTAGTGTGCGACGCTGCATGATACTCAGAAGAATCCTCATATAATTGAAGAATCATGAAATCTGCACCTCTAAAAACCATGACACCGTGGGATTGCATGTGAGACTGTCAAACTAAATGTCTTATAATGTGCACAGTGGCATTAGCAAAACATATTGCTCACAGTAGAATCACCAGACTCAGTGTTGCCTTTCATATTCATACTTTTCTCTTCCCTGGGTTAAGTACGGCCTTTCATGCTCTTGAGCCCATACTATCTCATTTTAACTGCCGCTATACAATTTTATGGAGGCACTATCTGCAGAAAACAGAGGACCGTTTCCTGTTGTGATCCAGTCACTCAAGTGTTAATGCATTATGATGAAAGCACATGGACGGACGCCCGTTTGCTGGGTGTAAGTGTGAGCCCTAGGTGGTATGAGCGATGGCTAATAGCTGCATGATAATGAGGTGGAGAGGCGATATGGACATGGCATTCTTGTGAGTGAATCTCACCCATTAGGAGATGCATCTCTGCCCGAGCAGAAGTGCACTGCTTAATTGGTTCATTTCATCATGGCCAATGAGCTTTAATTGGGTGACACACTGAAAGATGGATGGATCAGTGGTATCTGAGGTGGAGACTGGTTCAGTGTGACTTGTGCCTGTGTGTTGGTGTGTGTGTTAAAGAGAGTGGAGGCTTGTGAGAGATTATGTTAATAGGGAACATTACATCAACAAAGAAGTTTTTTTTGCGTGGCCATGACTGTAATACGCAAGAAAGTGTCTGCCTTTGTACAGGAACTAGAGACCTAACATGCATGCTTGGCAGAGACGCTGGATGTGGGTGCTGTGAATTCAGAGAGACTGAGCTACAGAGCAACAGCCCACACATATTGTAGCGATGGGTGTATGAGGAGCAAACTAGCTAATGGAAATTCTTTTGTGCATATTATAACCCCTAAGTGTATCAAGAAGTCCATCTGCCACAGATTTCTCCACATCAGCTTCTACTGTACAAGGAAAATAATGACTTTCAAATGTATTCCAACTATCAAAGCATCACCTTCGTGTTCAATTATGAAGCAGTGCTGTATTTAGAAGGCCTATAAACACAATGTTTCATTTGCGTATGACAAACGTCATTCAGTGGTGCCATTGAAGTCGGGGAAAATACAGGTGCTCCAACCTGACAGGAACTTAAGACAGTTGGGGCTTTTGTTGTTTTGTGTTTACGTGTTTCAGCTCATTTTGCTTCAGAATAATTGAAATTGCAAATCACTTTGACGATAGGCATTCAGAACTGCTCTCTAGGCAATTGTTTTGGAGATAAAGAAGGAATAATTATGTTTTTCCATTTTCACAAGTGACGCCATTATCACGGCAGATGTTGAGGAGAAGTGTTAAAGCTTTTTTTTCATGTGCCACCTATTACTTTAATGATGATATGTCTTCCCCCGGTGACACTGGTTGATCTATTTTTATCTATTCACACTAAAAATTGCAGTCAAATGCTGCATTTAAATGGCCAACAATGGCAGATAGCATAAATAGAATTTCTCCAATTTCAAGACTTGACAAAGCTGAAGAAAACAAAACCCAAAGAATTTGTTTTGGTTGGTAATTTTGCCTCTTTTTTACACTATCACTGGTTACTAACCACCAAATGCTTACATTTGACCAACATCATTTTGTATGGGAGGCATGGAAGGACTACTGCAGCCTGTGTTTTTGGTATAAAGATATGTGTATTACAAAACTGACAGAATACCTTTCTATATGGACCACTCCTTTGACTCATAGACTATGGTAGCAACTGTAAGCCAAATTACAAGTTAATTCTAATATTTGTTTATTCAGAGTAATACAAGCAAAACATTTGTGCAGTTATGAATATGGTGGAAAGCAGGTGAGAAGGTTTCAGTCACATTTAAATGTCAGTAACTCCATGGCAAGACAAAGAATGTATCAAAATGCACAAAATGAAGTGAAAAAATGTGTGTCAGCAATAAAGTATGGATGTTTTTACCACCTAGGCCTTTAAATAAATCTTTACTTTCTTCCTATTAATACAAACCTTTGACTCCAGTGGGATCTTCTTTGCACATCCTGTTTTTATAGTACAAATTTGCTTTTGGAGTGTAAAGAAATTACACACTCTGTCGCCTTTTACGATTCTCAGACTCGCTGCACCCAAAATTATACTGTGTACTCATGCCACTGCTTAAGCTCACTTTATAGAGATTCTCCCTTATGTGTGTGCAGAATTTCCCCACTTAGTTTAAAACCAGCACTGCAATGTCTTTTTGTACCTCTCGTGAGCCCAGTTGTTGTTTTTCTCTGCTGGGTGAAATAAGACGTTTTTGAATTAATTTAATGCTGTCAATTCTTTGTTGTTTTGAGTTTGGTAAGGTTGTCCTTGGGGCTTGCTGTACCTTTGCGCCTGTATATCAGGCCTCAAGGGACGACAGTGCCAAACACAGAACAATAGGGGTGTCACAACCTTTCAACTTGCAAGAAGTATGTTACGTTGGGTCTCCAGGTAACTTGGCCCATCTGTTCATTGTGTTCATGTATAGCATGACTTGTCTGCGGCTCCCGTTAGATCAAGTTCCAGTCTTCTCTGCGTTTTGCTGCATGCTGTTTATGTTTCGTTTTCTCCAAACATTAAAATACAAAAACTTGTTGCTGAATTTTGGAGGCAGTATAACACAGCCAAGGAGGGAGTTTCGCTTTAACACACAAGTCTGAATCAAAAGACACAAAATGAAGTGAAAGTGTCTATATAGCTGACAACTCTTATTTGTTGTCTTCTGAGAACAACTTTCAAACAGTGGCTAAAATAAAATAGAAATGTTGTGGGAGGACGCATGTGAGGAAAAAGGATTTAAAAAATCTTATGGTTTTTTTTTTCGTAATGCATTTGACGGCATTAACGTGCCGCAGTGTGTAATTACACTACATGATACAGAGAGAATCAAACGGACACCTGCTCAGCTCACCCAGGTGCTCTCTGTGTCTCCCACCTCCTTTTCTGTGTCTCTATCTGTGTGTGTGTGTGTGTGTGCTGGTGTGTCTTTGAGGGAGTGTTTATGCGCAGCGAACGCATGTGTGTGCATTTCTGTGCGCTCTAGCTGTCCCAGTGGTGCCTCGCACCGGTTTTGCCTACGAGCTAGCGACCTATTTTTCTCAGTGTTGAACGAAGTAGACATTTGAACAAAGAGAGAGGCAGAGAGAGACGGGGAAGGGGGAGCGCAGATCAGTTCCTCTGCTTTTATTCAGGCCTGTGGATTAATTACCCTGTACCCAAACCTGATCCCATGCTGTGAGCGAGACACTTTGGCATCACCCCGATCAATAATGCATTTTTCTGTCTCTCCATTTAATTTGCACGCAGGCCCCACACGCTGGCTTTGCCATCTCCCTAGAAAAGTGCTGGAGACACCTGATACCGAAAGTGCAACACTCCACCCCCACTGCATGCCATGCTCCATGACACCCCCTCCCCTCTCTGTTGCTCACTGACAAATTGATTCTCTCTTAATGTGCTGTGTGGAAAAAGAAAAAAAAATCTCCCCAATCCTCAGGAGCAGAGTAATAAGATACATTAGGTTGGATTAGCTCATGGGTTTGTACAAATTTGTTTCTGGTTTGGTTTAAATTGTGACACTCTCCATTGCTAGGGACGGTTATATAGCAATTTAGGGATAGCTTAGGTTTAAGGAGCAAGACAGTGCAAAGTGGTAGCTGCAACTCCCGAGAGTGGTAGCACAGTTAGCACGGTGCTACGTTTGCAGCTGTCGAACAAGAGTAGCTGTTAGTAGCAAGGTCAAACTAACGGGGGAGGACAGGTAGGTCATCCCAGCTTGTGTGATTTATCGGCTGTGTGTTTGTGTGTGTTTGGTCCTGCATTGAAAGGAGAGCCGTATGTCGGGACCTTAGACTCTTGCTTTGTAAAGCTTGTGGTTTTCTTGTGTACCTAATTGAGTAGCCACTCTCTAATGTTGACCGGGAGTCTCCAGACTTAGTGACCTGCAGAGGCAGATCTGCACTTTCAGTATGTGTTCGGGTTTTACTTGTGGCACAATAGTTTTAGTTAGGTTTACATCTATAGAGTATAAGGGGATAAAAGTAGGCTGTAACCTGTTGCGATATTTGACACATTCATTTATTTATTTGATAATGCTTTGTTCTCTTCATCTTTTACAATGGATTTTCTGTAATCTGGAAAATCATTTCACGTTCATGTTTGGAATATAAGGACAACGTGTCGCCAAACCGGAATCCTACTTGAACTAGACATGGTTCTATTATAGGTGGCATGTGAAGATTGTTTTTTGTAAACAAACATTTTTGCATTCCGTATTTCTCACCTAAATGTGTACTTTGTATCCTTGAGAGCTAGCAAACGTGTTGGATGCATTTCCTTCCTCATAAACAATTGCAAAGCCAGTTTACTTGTGCTTTGCCATATTTGTTGGCGACAACCCTCCACCAACTTTTGATCAGCAGAATGGCGCGAAACCAACAGCAGCATGTGAATCGCACGGCTCCATAGCTCCAAACTAGTGGCTAAAACCCCACAGGGTAAGTTTATTCCCAAAAAGAAAATTACTCTACGTCATTTGGTCACGTATGTAATATTTGTAATATTCTTACTGCAACTAAATGTTTTAGTGCAAGAATTTAGTGCAAAGTTTGGTTCGCATTGTAATCAGATCTTGGTGGTCTGATTCATGTTGCTATCTAAACTCTTACTCCACAGTATGCAATACAATAATACAGGCAGAGTTAGAAAGGAAACTGCAGGCAAATGGAACCAATGCAATCATTCTAAACAGTCCTTATCAGGCCAAATGAGGATATACACTAATCTTGATATCCGATCCAAGGCATATGGAATTATCCAATTGTCCAGTACTTTATGTGAAGGAATCACCGTGTACTAAGCCGCACTGAATGCAGTGTGGTAATGGGTTCAGCGTGACCCCTCTCTGTTTATTGACAGGTATCGGAATAGTGATGCGCCGGGTCCAAGAGAAGCAGTTGCTACCATACATGTAGAATCTCATGGGGAATCACTGACGAGGGGATGGGCTGCCTCTGACACTCGTTGTTAGAATCTTATAGATAATAAATGAGAGTCTTCAGCTGTCAGTGCACAGTCCTGAAATTGGTTCGGCTTGCAGCATTAACATACACAACAAAACAATGTATAATATATCAGCACGGCATGAACTTTGTGGGAATCCAATATGTTGAAAATAGTTCGCCCTACTGTAACAGCAAACTTTGTAGTTACAACTTCGCAAGACTCACCTTATCATGCACGCTCTCCATAGTATCCTCTGTATTGTTCCTTCGCACAGCATGTGGTCCTGTTGTCCTTGTGCCATGTTTGTTCAGCACTTGTTCTTTAAATTGCAATTTGGCTGCACTGCTGCCACGAAGACGCACTACAGAACTTCACATTTATTGCGCTGGTTAAGTGATTCTGATGCGTCAGCGCTCACATCTTTGTACCTTTTTGTAGGGATCCAGACTGACATCATTAGTGCACTTAGAGTTTAGGAGAATGCCGAGACAATTAACCAGCTGCCTGACTTCTGGCAACGCGGTGAACAAATACACTCCTCTTTCCGCTACCTTGCCTCTGTGTACTTCGGCATCTCATCTCGGTTAAGTGCAATGGAATATGATTTTAATCTTTTATTATGTTTAAGACAGAAGCTTACAATTTAATTGCTGATTAAATCAACATTAACCTTACGACACCATTTGCTGCCGAATAATACGACTGTGGCAGAGGAGGGAAAGTAAATGGGAGCGTTTTTAATTGTTTTTTCTCAGCGTCTCCATGTTGTCTTTATTGGTAAGAAAAGAGGTGCATGCAAAGCCTACGTGAGAAGCGTACCTCTATAGTTGTATACGGTACTTGTTATCGATTACATGGGTTTGCAATCATCATCACCTTTCTGTGTGTAGCTTTCTTATTAGGATAGCTGTCTCTGTATTATGTACACTGTTGCAAAACTGTGCTGACGGTCGTGATCATAGATTAAAAAGAAATCACAGTACAAAAAAAAGAAACATTCAGCTGAAATGAATGCAGTGTGATTTATTTCACATACTAATGATCAGCTAATCAATATTTCAGGCATATATTTTCCTGCTGAGGTAATGCCAAAAAATGGTTCTGTTCTGAGATGTTTTAAAATCCCAGGAAATCTATTTTAACGTGTTTAATTAGCATTTTCACCCACCAGTGTTTTTACGATCACAATGGACTTATATGTATCGATTTTAGCTTGAAAAATAATAAGAGCAAATGGCAAATAGATGCGTGTTTAAATAGACAAATCTGTTATGTTGTTGTGTTGTTGTCAGCTGCGGTTATCTAAACTAAATCCGTTTGTTTTAAGGAGCACAGGAAAATGCAAACATGGATTCTACCTTTTTGGGAAGACAGTGGGCTGATTAGACTACTTTCCCATTTAGTTTCAACCTTATTTCTAACTTGCAGATGGTCTCATCAAACATCTTGTTTGTGTGAATACAAGCCTTCGACATAATGTATTGTCAGCGTTACAGGTAACTGCCTAGTGCTGCTACCCGTTCTTTGCCTTGGATTGGAATCTACAGCCATGAGATGACTGTGTAGTGCAGAGTGTTTCCTGCTTACACCTGCCTCTAGGTGTTTGAATCCATTACAGACGGAACTAGCCATAAAATCCAGACAGTTGTAAAGTTTATAAAACATACCACATTTCCTGGTAAATCATATTTATGTGTGAGGTTGTGTTCTTGGAGACAGAGCTGGCATATCCTCGCTGTTTTGTAAGAAAACAAAAAAAAAGCCATTTTCAGCTGGATGTGGGGACATAAACCCAGCGACCAGGGTAGCTCTGGGAGACAGTAATGTACCCATGTAACTCAATCTATAAGCAGACTGCTGAATGGAGAAAAGTAGCTTCTTTGGATCGCAGCATTCTCTCATTCCCCTGTTGTGACCTTTTTCAGCTTCCTTCCGCTTAGGAACTGCACTGATCCCCGAGCAGTCATTTGAACAAGAGGAGAACAGTAAAGAGATAGCATAACGGCAGCATAATGTTTCGCTTTCTAATACGGTCATAGCATAGCAGTGGAAGACAGCTTTCATAGCGTCAGTACATCATACCACACCAAAGAAAGATACCTAATACAGTAAAGCCTTAATTTAATCATAATTCTTTACTGTTTTTTTCTTCAAGCAAGGTAATAGTGCGTAGACGACTGGAAGCATAGACGGAGCAAATCAGCATTAAGTGTTTAGTCTTGCCATCTGAAAAACAGTGTTAGTATTTGTGCTATTTGTTCTTCTTTGATCAGGAGCTAATTTAAATCCCCGGCCTTGATTAACTTAACCTGTTCTCGCAGATTTTGCCAAATTTGAGCAAGGCCTCAAGCAACACATGATGTAACATAGTAGCTTTGTAGCCCCACAAGTCACTTAGGTAATAAATAAGTTATAACAATAATACCTCCAGCTTTATCTGATGCATTGCATGCATACAGAATGAGGGACTGCCGCTCTTACACTGCTATTTTGCAAAAAGCACCCCTCTAAAAGCAGCGAGTGGTACAATATCTTCCCTCCCCACAGGGGATAATTGCATGAGACATATTCTTTGGCCTATCCCATGCCTTAACAAGCGCAACAGTCAAGAGATTGATCTCTTCAGAGTTCATAAATGATGGTTTGATTATCTTTCACACATTGATGCCGAAATAATCTTTCTCTCACACACACACACACACACACACACACACACACACACACCCAGTGATCACAGAATCATTATGGGCACAACCTGCCACCATGAACCTGTCAACAACCAGGGGATTATGGGTTTTCGGTTGTGCGCTTGACACACACGCACACAGACAGATACACACACACATGCTAGAAAAAGTTTAGTCTTTGTTATTAACAGTTAGACATGTCTGTACACTTTGCATTGCTCTGTGTAGCGACTGTGTGTGTAAAGTAGTTCTCAGTGAAATGCTGACAACAAATTAATTTAAAGACATTCAGATGGATTCAATAATCTTTGTTTATATTTTACATTGTCTTTCATTACAGTTTTTTAAATTCTGTCTGCAGTTTTTCCTCCCCCAGCAACAGAGTTTCTGTTTTTAGATATTTCAGCCATGTGCCGTAGGCGCTTTGATGGCGAGATGAGTGACAGAGAGTGCAAGGTGTTTTGTTGAGATTGGATATGGCATGACATTGCCTGGCACTGATAAGAGCCATACTTGTGCAGTTGTGTCATTTGTTAAAATGAGCTGTTGGCGTAAAAACAAACATCAGTGTAACATCTGTCACTTCCATGCTTGTCTTTTGACTGACACACTGCAATTAAAGTTGTGTGAAATCTGCAGGCTTGGCGTTGAAACGAGAAACATACGAGCATGCTTATCATTTGACTTTTGTTCGGAGTAAGGATCTTCTAATTGGCTGAACAATGTGAAAATTGTTGCATATGTGATGTGAAATATGCAAATCAATACAGATCTTTTTTCTAATAGTTTGGACCTGGCGTAAGTAAATCGCCTGTAGAGACAATGAATGGCATCTATTGTGTGTGGTAATGTGCTAACATAACGGGGAGCAAAAGCAATCTATTTCTGCCGCGGTGTGTTCAGCACTACACATAAACCAAATGAAGCATTGCTATTGATTGTCACTTCCTTGGATTCCACTGTTTGGGAAGGAGAAGGGGAGTCTCCCTCTATCAGCTGACACGGCTCATTGTTCACCATGGACTAATAAAGAGCTTTACTGGTGCCATTATGCCTTCTCTGTGGCTAGTGACAGACTGATGACAAGCCTTAAAGATGGAAGCCATTTCACATTTTAACAACAACAGATGGAGAGTCTTACTCACTGAATTGCTTCAGCAGACATAAACCTGCATGTAATATTATTTCAAATGGCTCAGAAGCCATTATGTTTGTGTGGTTTCATGTATATTGCTAACAGGCTTATCACAAATATAGATTTATTTGTGGGTACAGAGCATACATATTGAGACTAAAGAACATTGTGTAAGTACGTTTCAGCCTGTGTC
Source organism: Gadopsis marmoratus (assembly GCA_036023855.1). NCBI lineage: Eukaryota > Metazoa > Chordata > Actinopteri > Centrarchiformes > Percichthyidae > Gadopsis > Gadopsis marmoratus. The sequence goes on along the minus strand of JAVQJF010040469.1, from coordinate 125,416 downwards.
AAACAAAAGAAAGTTGTACAAATTTTACAGCTGGGGTGAAAATGTAATTAATTGATTATAGAATTATCTGTATGTTATGATATTTAGACTCTTCATACTGTATCACTATGTATATCCTTTGAACCCGACGTTTTCTACCAACATCAGGGTCATAACATAGCAAATGGCGGTTTTCAGTGAGGTACGGTGTCGACGTGTTGAATCGAGCACATAAGGTCAGTGGATGAGCACAACAGCTCCCACCGACTTTCTATTTATTGAATCATCAAAACAAGCAGTTTGTGGACTCAATGGGAGTCAGGTGGTAGAAGTGCAGGTCTTCAGCCGAAAAGCCGCAGGTTCGTCATCACGTCGGTGTCCTTGAGGAAGACACTCGGCTCTACCTGCATAGTTTTATGATCTATAATGAGAATGATTAGCTCCCTTTGACCCACTCTACAGAGAGCAGAAACCAGCCCTGTAGACAGAACCTTAACCTTTCTGCTTCTTTCCTCTGTAGTTAATTACGAATTGCTTCCTTTTAATCATGAACTCTCATAAGCTTGAAAAAAAGTTAAATTGAGTCTGTCCGGCCCCAGAATGAAGGATTTCATGCTCCCTTCTTCTTTGTCGCCCTGGTCCATGAATCAGTGTGATAGAAAAGCCTTGGTTTGGACTGTTAGATTTTCTTGTGTCACAAAATAAAAAAAAGTTATATAATTTCAGTAAGAAAAACATAGAGAAATGTGATTGAAGGTTAAGCAACATACTCTACAACCTAAGTATCCCTTGGTTGGCCAGAAGCACTATAGCTACTTGAGCTTATGTTGTATCCACAGATTGTCACTTTGGACTTCTGCTATTGTCAGCATAGTGTAGCTAGCTGCTGCATTATCAGGGGTTTAGAGATGCTGACAGAATTTTCCCAGTTGTAACACACTTGCTTAAAACTGATGAACACATACAAATGCGCTATGTCTTTTTTACTAGATAATGAAATGCATGGGATCCTCTGGAATGAGCTGACAAATTGCAGGTGGTAATGCATTTGTGAACAGAAACATTAATTAGTTCGGGAAGGAAAACTTAACATCGCCATGCAGGTCAATAATTTTATGCACATTATTATGTGCATTTACCTGCAGATACAGAGAAAGAAAGACAGGCAAACTGGCAGGTAGAGACACAGAGAGAAAGACGGAGCTTTTTTCCACTATGTACAATTTCAGAACACTTAAGTGATTCTCAATCCCTGCATGCCTCAGCCTGCCACTGCCATGACAGATGCTCTAAAATTGAATATAGATTTCGGTGAGCAAGGCAGGCGTGCCTGATGAATCTCAATTTGCTACTGTCCATATTTCATAGTCACCACTATGGATAGCTCAAGGGGAGGCAGTGAGAGCACTTTGGTTGCAGCTGCCAAACTGTCAGTTGGCTAGTGTCGAATGATGATTGGTACTTTATAAAAGCCCATATTTATCCCACACTAATTCATGCCCTACATCATTTTATCACCACGATGTTACATCGCTGAATGGGGGGAAAGGAATCGACATTGGAAAGACATGCCTTATTTCACAACTGCAGTGATCTTAAGAGAAAAAGAAGCCCATATGATGACAATTGCTCAGCAGTAGAAGATTGTAGAAATGGTGTACAGTAGCTCGAGGGTGGAACAAATGTAGAGAGCTTCCCCAAGGGGGGTGGTGGTGCCTTGGCTGCTGTGTACCTGGCAGTCTATTTATAGCCCGGTTTGAAGTACTTATAAAATGGCACTGGATGCTCTTGTTTTGCAACGGAGATCTCTCGTGGAGAATTTTTGCCTTTTAATATGACGAATATTTGATCACTTGTCTGTGTTAGAGCTGTCACTGCTCAAATTTAAATGAAACTACCTGTGTATTTGCATATATAATCCACTTTATCATACATTGTGTGTGCTTCCCAGTGGAGTTGACCAGCATATATACAGTTTCTTTTAGACTTCAGAATGCATTTCTCTCTATCATCCTCTATTATTTATGAAAATCAACCTGCTTAGAACCCACTTTTAAAGTCCTCCACCACTAAATAATGCATTGGAGGGACTACAGAAAGCCTACTAAGATGTCACTAATCAGTCGTGTAACTAAATTTTGCAGCACAGTATGCCGCAACACAAAGTCCAATTTGAATTACTTTTAAAGAAGCATTTTTTGAAGGTCAAAACACAACAACATTTCAGATTACAGAAAGGGAGGGACAACACTTCATGTTTGTGACTGGACCAAACCCAAATAATTTCGAAGTTTATTCAACGCGGTGCTAGACTGCATCACCCGGAGAAACTGTTTTAGAACGTTGCAGGGAAAAGTTGCAGTGGTGTGACCTGGCCCGTCTCAACTCGACTCAAGCTAGATAAAACCAAAACAATTGTCATCACGAGCAAAGCATTACTTATTTACACTTATTAATCAGAGCATTTGCAATAATAGCTCAAAATTGGCGGGGGGGAGGGTGGCGAAACGGCTGTTTATGGTTTGCAGCGCTCCCTCTCGTTGACTGTCCCTTCACTTTACTGTCGTTTCCCTTCTGTCTGTGGTTGCTACAATGGGGAGAAATGGAATTAAGGCCGTTCCAAGTGACGTCTTCTACCACTACTTGCAATACACAATGACTCTGTACTTCCACTCTACCTTTGCAGTCATTTCAAATATGAATGAGGATAGTGATAGTGAGTTACTTGCTACAGCTGCATTTCTAGTGTTGATAAACGGCAAAAACATAAAACAAATACGCGCAGGTGGAGTTGACCAGCTGACTTCACTATGAGCTGATTGGCTGATGAAACAGGTGACGTGCCCTGCGTTCTAAAACCAGCCACTGGCAACTTGACAAGTTAAGTCAGCATAGAGTTTAGAGCATCCAATCTAGCACCGCCCCCCATAACACATCCACTGTATAAGAACTCTGATTTGACTTGGGTTCGGCCCAATCACAAACAAGAAGTGATGTCCCTCCCTCTCCGTAATCTGAAATGTCGTTGTGTTTTGACCTTCAGGGCCACCGTATTTCACAAGTCATTTCACAAATGTAGTTATTTATTCATGACAAAGACATAATCATAAATTGCAGATCTAATTAAAATTTCACGAATTGTTTTATTGGCAGCTTAATTGTAAGTGTAAATGTGTTTAATTGCCATCTTAATTATTTTTAGGCATGTGTAATTTAATCAACAACAATTAAACACAAAACTAATCATTAATTATTAAGCTGGCATAATATGAGCTCCATACAACACAAGCGTAGCTATCCTACTTGTAGCCTAGCCACCCAAGCCCACCTGGCAATGTAGGCTTGGGGAAGCAAAGTGAAGGCAGAGAAAAACCCACAAAAGGGACCCTGAGGCCTAAATATTCATCATGTTCCACTTACATTTCTATAGTAACAAGAAGGTATCTGTGATGTATGTTAACATTTTATATGACTAACATAAGCATTGGCCAACAGTTAAACTACCACTCAAGCGGAGAAAATAGTGAAAAAGGTTACGTGCCATTAGCTGCACATAGCAGGGCTGTAGTTATCTGAGCAGTAATTTCACACGTTGAGGGCACTGGGCACTCTGATATTTGTGATATCTAATGATCAATTATCTGAGCAATAGACTGTGGCTGTTTACTCTTTACAGATCCTCACTCACTGGTAAGGTTTATGACACTGGAATTTAATCTAGTCGCCCACAGTGAAAGTACAGATGGCCAAAGATCCATGTAAGATACAGATGAAGAGACACAAAGTGCATCTGTCTCCCAACGTATGTTCAGTTAAGTAGCGGTAATGAAATATATGGAAATGTCCGTAACCTATGCTCCTTAACCGCTGTGTCTGCTGTGTGCTTTTAGCTTCCTTTCTGTCGTAACTGCCATTTACCCTTTTAAAAACAACCCTATGGAGTGAGTTGCATGATGCCACCAGGGGGTGCAGCGGACAGCAGAGCTTTCTGGTATAATTAGAGTAGACGTGCTACATGTGTCTGTGTGTGTTGCCGCATCTCATTAAGATGAGGTATGGGCCTCTGAGGCGACTAAGAGCAATGGATAGGGAGCATGCGGTGGTGTAGCTTCCTTCACCACAAATGCAGCCGCTCGTCTCCTTCCTCTGAGGAGTCACGCTCAGGCACCTGGAGCCAAGTCCAGTCAAAATGGTTCCACTTGATCCACTTGCAAAGACCCTTAAGGGGCCCACTATTAAAATGAATAGACACAGACACAAAACACAATCCACGTGTGTGTGTGTAAATGTACATAGTGTATCACATCGAGCAGAGGAACACAACACGATGTGTTATTGTTATTGCATCAAATTGGAACCCGATAGAAGGAAATGAAACAGATGTCAATATCTGTGGGTGCATGTACACGCATGCATAAACTGTGTGACGTGCTGGTGACAAATATCCAGACAGCTATAACCTGGGACTTACTCTACCAGTTTTTGCTATCATAACAATATTGATTATATTACACTTTTCATTATTTACTTCACCGTAGAGCCTTTTGTTTCTTTACTTTGCTGGCAGCGCTGCTCTCTGTAGCAGACACTTAGAGGCCAAAACAAGCTCTAATGGTTTCACCCACAAAGTGATGAAAGTAGTCCTTAACACAAATGCATTTCCTTGAAGAAAAAGTAGAGCTAATTGTGTAAATCTGACTCATATTTTAGATTTGTAACTTGAATTGCTGCTTGTGTTGATCCATTGCTACAATTTGTAATGCCAGGTGGTAGATAACAGGCAAGTAAAAATCCCACAAATCCTTGAAACTACCCATCAAAGATTGATGTGAAGAGGTTTACCCAGAGAGCAGTTTGTTTTTACAGAATACCTGATAGGACTTGAGAGCTGTGTCAGAGGTCTTGGGCAGTCCAGTCCATGCTAGTTAAAATTATATATATAAATTCACAATATACACATGGGTCAGTTATTAGATAATTGGACAAATGCATGTAAGCAGGTCTCTTTGCAGTGTGGGGGTTGTTGTGGTGAAACAATGTGATGTTGTTGCTTTGGGATTACAGTTTGAGTCCACCCCATGTGTGTATTGGGGAGTGCCACTCAAACCAAGGGTGGGACTGTAAAAACAGTTGAGAAGTTACTACAGTAGTAGTAATAGCCCATTTCTCATCAGGTTGCCCAGGTTCCCCAACATCTGACACGGGCGACGTCCGAGCCAATGTGATTATCATCAAATACTATATACTATATTATATTATATATACTATACTATACTATACCACTTGTATTCAAGTGGTAACATGTGAAACCTTGTGTATGTGGAGGAGTGGGAGTGATGGATGTAATTTAATGGCTCACATTAACCTCCTAGAGGGTCTCACTCTCACATCTACAATTCCTTTCTACCTTCACTGGAGCAGACAAACTTCTTAATTGGCATAATAATGTGATTAATTGCTTTCTTGTCATTGGGCCCACTGAGTTTTAGACTGTAAAGAAGTATAAATCAGGCGTGTATTTACAAGCAATCAAATGCTCACGATCGAAAGGAACATATAAAAGATGCCAAGCTGTGCAAAGTAATTGGTTCTGATTTATTAACTGTGTATCATTAGTTGAAAGGAAAGGCATTTGGATCAAGAGGATGAGTTATTTTGGCGCATAGTTTTTTTTTTTTATCATCTTCGGCTAAACATTCAAATTAAAACATCTTACTGAAAGCAGTAATAAATGCCACAATGTGTAGGACTGTCATTTTTTTCTGCTGCAGTGATATTAAACTGTGGAAGCCATATGGCAGTCTTTCAGACAGACTTTCCATATTTTTGTGGTGAAATTTGCAGACCTGTGTTACCAGACAGTATCAGAAAAGACTCAGATTCACCACATAGGTTTACAGTAGTGTATTTCAGTTCAACAGTGGCAGCTGTATTAACCAGGCTTAAAAATAATATAAAACATAAATTGACACTGCCAAGTTGAGACAGTGGTTCTGGACTGCTAAGATTGACTCGTGTGTAACGTTATCTTTTTATCTTTTTGATAATGACTCTACTGTTGAATGTCCCCATCTTGCTCTCCAAGAATGAATCCTGCTAATGATGAAAACGTTTTATCTTTTCTCACTTTCAACCTATCCGTGAAATGGGAAGAAACAAAAAAAAAAAACATTTCCCAATATGTCCCCCACTATTCTCCATACTACAAAATTGGGTTTGAGCTGCGGTAGTTAAGAACAAATGCTGATGAAGCTCTGATGTCTATAACAGCATCCAGGTGCTTTATGGTGACATAATTAAAGAGAGACACTTTTGTCTTGATTGGTGTGCATCTTGACTCCAGGTGGCAAATGACGTACTAATGCATCCCTACAAATTAAGGCCAAGCTTGTGGCAGGCAGGGGAATTGGTGACAATTTTTCTGAGGCCAGAATATGACAGATTGTCAATGAAAGTTGATTAAATCGCATTATTTGCCCTGATGTACTCTATTTCATCCTGAGTCAGGATCAACTTTCTTTAACATACACACAGGCATTTGTCGCAATAATGTGTTGAGACATATACAAAGTTGAAACAGTGCAGTGTAAGGGTACAGTGACGGTCCCCATAAGAATATAATGTAACATGCTAGTGGGCTCGGTGAGTACTTAGACACAGTGGTGCTTTGTGTGAAATACGAATGTGAGCAACCACTGTGAACTAATGGTGGCACAGATGAAAAGTCACAGGATCACCAAGGTTATTCCAGTTCATCCTGTGGTTGACATGAATGCCTGTATTTCATTTCAACCCATCCAGTAGTTGTGGAGATGTTTCATTCATAGCCCAAACAAAGCAAATGCAAGAATCGTCAAAGCCGGAAGGAGATATTGTCTAGGCACCATGAATGTGTGAACATAATTTTGTGTCATTCTCCTTAGCTGTTGTTGAGATAATTCACTTTGACCTGCTGGTGGCACTAGATGAGAAGTCAGGGGATCACCGAATACTAATTCATCCAATTTTTGGCAATGCCACCCATTATCTAGCAACGCAAGCAAGTTCTAATCCCTTTTAGTGTGTATCATTTGTGTCTAATATTGTCATATTAAAATTAGTGGGTGAACTAAACATCAACGAATTCAATCTGGACTGTCAATGACATTTTCCTCATCTGTAATATAAAGGGCAGACAAAAAGGGGCTTATTATAAATTCAGCAAAACCACCCTTTCTCAGTGCATCAATATTCTGTGGCCATTGTGAGGAACTGGGCCCAGGCTTAACGAGGGGATCCAACGGATAAATGATCAAAAAACAGGACAGCTATTGTCCTTGAACTCTTAATGGCGTGCTAATAGCGCAGGGTGTCAAGAGTGATTTTAACAAGATTGTCCTGAGTCAAACTTTTCCTTTTTTTTATCTCCCTGCCTTTGGACTTGGAGAAGATAACTGTCTCCTCTTTCTCTCTCTCTAACTCTCTCTCTGTCTATCTTTCTCTCTCTCTGTCTATCTCTCTCTCTCTCTCTCAACATCGCATTACCAACTCAGGCACGCCTTTTGCATAATGACCATCCTCTGTGTTTCCTCCTGCGGTCTGGATAAGGGGACTCATTATAGTAGAGAGTAGCAGGCAGGGGCCAGTGTGCATTGCGTACATCACACTGTTTGCTTGGGACTTGAAAAAGATCAAGAACCTCTGCTAAAACAAATCTTACCATGGAGCACAGTACTGACACCTTAAGCCTTGCTTAGGTTACAATAAAATAGAATAGATATATATCGTGTGGTTGACTTTATGTGGCTTGAAAAGTCAGCGTCCTTGTCTCCTCTATGTCCATCTAATTCCCAAGCATTGGGTTTTCAAGGTGTTTGAAATTGTGATCTTTATGTATTGTTCTCATTGTGGCTTCCAAGCGTACGCATGATTTTTCTTATTTCTACTTCTTCCCTCTCCTCTTCTAGATAAAAGCCCGAAAATAGGGACGACCACAGCAAAAGAAGAGAGAAAAGAATAGGCCATGGCTGAGGGGATGATTGCTTTTCAAAGTGGTAAGCAGCATGACATTTACAGTCTCTTAGCTGTTTTGTTGCAGATACTTGTGTGGTCATTTCGGACAATTTCATTACTTTTGCATCAGGCCTGGTGCCTTTTTATGATGGAGAGAAATGGACAAATAACGTAAGTGTAAAAAATCCCTCTCTGCGGTCTCTGTTTGGTCAGGGTGACATGATTATGTTACTCATTACCTGCAGCCATCTTGAACATCAGTGTGTGGTTCTCACCCAACCATTTCTGCCTTGTTTATTAATGCAACACAAGTTTCAGTCATTGCAGACGGTGAGAAAAGTGTAAATATGACTTCATTGACTAGAGTCCTCCAATCAAGTGCTCTTTTTAAACACATAAGCATGTCATTATCTCGTAAGCCAATGGAATTTATTGTAAAGGGCTTTGCTGGACCCTTCTTCCACTTCATTGGTTTTATGTCACGGAGTTGCAGTGTTGAGTCAGTGTCCCTTGTTGCAGTCTCTCTGACCGCTGACACACAAATAATTGCTGAATAATGTCTTGATCCCCCATCAATGCAGCCACGACAAGTGGGTCAAAGCAGCAGGATGTGTGCAATCTAAGGAAAAGGGTTCACATCATCACCCTGGATTTTTCTTTCGAACCAGGAGCATCCTTTAAATGTATTATGAGTCAATGAACTCTTCAGAGCTTCTAAAGAAAGCACCTATGATTCATAAATAATGTAAGACTATGGATCGCAAAGTACAGCAAGTACTGTGTCTTCCTCTTCACACGTTTGTAATGCAAAGTCATTCTGAGCAAATCTGTGGATCTTTATGTACTTGTTCACATATCAGGCTGTATGACATAATTGAGTTTGGCATTTTGTCCTGTAAGTTAAACAGTAATTTAGTGACATTTACCACATGGTTTTTACTGTATAGTATTATCATTTTACCATAATGTATGTGTGGCATGTCAGAAGTAGATACTGGTATTCTAAACCAAGGAATATCACTATATTATCATCCCTCATTATTTTCCGTTCTGAATGCCTCTTTAAATATCAAGGGATAATGAATAGTGTTTGAATGGAGGAAGCCATTGCAGATACATTTTGAACCCTAATTACATTATTCTGGAGGTGGATGCAACAGAATATTCTAAAAGTGGTGTTGGTAATTAGGATATACAGTTGATATGTGATTTTTTTATTTTGGTGCCTGTAATGTTTAGTGCAGTAAACATCAGCGAAGTACTATTTTTTTTTCTTGCAAACATACAGAACAATGTAGCTCCCTCCTTAAGTCAGCACAAGATCGTCCAGTTACTACCAAACAGACATATAGTGGAATTGATGTTGTAGTAATACGTGGATTTAGTTTGACGGTATAAATGACTGATGATATACTGATGACATCCGCACTGGGCATTACAGCACAGAACAGTGCATCACCTTCAGGCATGTTTGTTTTGCCAGGCCAGTTCAATGCAGATTCATCATCTCTCAAGCCAGTTCCAGTATTCATGCAACAAGTCAACCTCCAGTTAACATCATCTGCCAGTAGCAGAGCTTTTGTCAGATTTCAGATCGCATGTGTGAGCGTCTAAATTTGTAAGTATCTGTGGGGAGCGCACTATTGCATGTGTGTATGTTTGTGTTGCCCAAACTTGACTGTGTAGGCAAGTGCATCTGTGTTTGGGGAAGAAAAAGAGAGAGAAAAGCAACAGAGGTGATGTTGTGTGAAGAGACAGGAGGCTGCATCTGATAGTGTCATTCCCTCAGTATCGCCATTAAATCTTAATCTCCAGGCCCCTCATGGGAGGAGCCAGCCGAGCATGGGATTGTGTTTTGCATCTAAATCAAGACGTCGTGTTCCTTCGGAGAGGGCTTTATTGAGACATGTGTCTGTTCTCAACTCCACACACATCTGGATGCACAGGCTGAGGATCCAGCTGCTGCAGTTTGGACTAAAGTCTAAAGTTAAAATTCAATTGCCTCATAAACTGTAAGATCTATAATCAATTCAAAAGAAAGTCAGATAACAAAACTCCAGTGGGAGTGTAGTTAAGTTATCAACCACTGTGTGGAAGTTTCCGCAGGTTGCATCATGGGGGCTGAGTTTTCGTGGCAGTCAATACCACCAGCTAAAACCAGAGACTGTAATTATCTATTAAGAGTTTTCTTTTGGTTTAACTAACACTCACTGATTTTAAAAACAAGCAAATATGGATCTTAGACTAATGTTGTCTTGACCTTCTTATACACTCAAACTGCAGTGAAATCCGGTTTCATGGATTCTGCACGTTTTGAAAACTTGAACCGGGGGGCATTTTCCCAAGCTCTGAAATAGTTGGGAGTGCTGTTAAAAGATTTAATTTAAGGTGTAGTCTGAGGAGAACAAGCATCAGTCATGTTTTGAGAATCCTATTATTTTAGATGCTCATATTTTAGTTTTCATGTAACCTTCCTACAACAGTCCTTTCTCCAGCATCATTGTCTGTTTGTCATTTTTGGCTAATTTAAAAAAAGTAGAGTCAAAAGTTAACACCCCCACCTAGCCCTTATCGCAATGAGGTGTGCTTCTTCCACATCCCTTCTCAGCAGAAAATGGCCCGTACTTCTGCACTGCCTTCCCATTTCCTCAGCTGGGAGAAGAGGTGAGCAGTAGTCAGTGCACGTTGCATTTCAAGATGCCTCGGGGGTTACCCCTCAAAATTCCTCACCTGACACCACCTGCTTCCCTGTGAAGCTACACAGAAATCTATGACAGCTTTTAATTATGGTTAAGGCAAAAATATAAGTGTTTATCCAGAGGGATTAGATATTCTGGTGCTGACATTTGCGGATAGAGGACATTATTTGTTTTTTACATTTGTTGTTGTTTTTTACTCCAATGCAGTGCTACATTTCCCGCAACATCAATTGGATATGGTATTATTAGATCTGGCTGCACACTTTCAGATATGAAAGGGAAAAATAATCTCTCTGAAAGAGCTAGGCTCTGACAGCACACTGAGATGTAATGGAAAGCCTGGCTGCTGTTTCAAAGGGAGAACACGGTAAGAAGCCTGGTTTGGAGAGGGAAGCCTGCTCACTGCAGAAAGAAGACAGGGATAAACCAGTGAGAATGCTCAATTTCTTGTCTACTGTAGCTAGTTCTGATGTATTATGGATATGATTTTTTTTTCCATGCAGCTCCTTTCTTGTAGCTTGAAGCCAAAGGCTCACTCTTGGTTGTAGGACAACTGTAGTTTAGTGAAGGATGCAGGGGAGATGATCTATAGGAAATAAAAGAAATGCATACAGTATATGCTGTCTTGGAATATGCCAGTGTTTTATTTCACAGTGATCACTGTAAAATGCCAGAAATTCATTGTCTCAGAGTACATATTTCATTTTCATAATAAGGTGGACAGTTGGTCTACTAGACATGGATGCATTTTTTTTTTCTCCAATTTTATTAAGACACGTTAATGGAAAGCACATAGCATTAATCTTGTCTATTATCATTTCTGTGCTGCCCACATGCCTCATTATTTTTGGTAATAGAGTTGTTTCTCCACCAAGTCTATTGATTCATCATTATTTTCTCAACCCTTCCTTCCAAACATATCATTTGAAGTCTGGCAATTGCGTTGCAAATGATGCCAAATTATGCTGTTGCGTTGCTGTGTGGATCTCCACTATATTAAGTCCAACCTAATATTTTGTGATTTTAAATTTGAACGAGTTTGGAAGTAGGTACAGAATAACATAAATTCTGTATCAATTGAATACCACAGGACAGGTTGCTGTGACAGCAGTTTTCTTGCTAAAAGAAAGTTGGACTTCTCATGAACTCTGAACTCGGTGCTGTATACATTACTGCTACTAGACAACATAACCAGTAGACCACAACAACATGTTGCCTTCGAACGTAAAGTCAAATGGTTTGCTGGCATTAAAATATTGTATCACTTAAAGCTTTTAATAGTCAAGCCATTTATTAAAAGCAAATAAGTAAGTAAAGATTTAAAGCTGCAAAATCCTTCTCAATAAAACAACCCTTTACTGTATTTACCTACTTCTCATCAGGTGTTCAAGAGTTCATTTTGTGCCACCAATGTTTTTAGAGCACGTGTCACATCTTTTAGGGGGAGGATTTGTGATTTTTTGTAAGATACTCGTCATATCTTATTGTTTAGAATCGCTAACCTTCCATTAACCACTGACACTGTCCTCAAAATGCTATTATGGGCTGATTAGGGAAATGCCAGCAGTGATCAGAATATCTGGCCTTGATTAGAGAATATTCACCCCTTTTGTTACTGTCAAGAATGATCAAGAGAAGACACGGTTTGCTAAGTGAGTGAACGTGACTGGGAGCGCCATCATCATCGTCTTTGTAACACAGCGGCCCCCTCATCTCTGAGAGAACATATTAACATGCTGGCGCGCTGTCATCCTCAGTGGCCTACTTACACCAGATGGGCCTCATTCAGGTCTTTCACAAAAACACGGGCGTGAAGGGATCTTAAATGTCAGTCTCAATACTACCAAAGCCATAATTAATAATGAACTACCAGAAGGACATGCACTTTTGTGTCTTGGTTAGATAGATATAATATTTATAATAGCAACAGGGCATCCGCGGGGTCTTAAAAGGTATTAAAAGGTATTACATCAGTTTAGCAAAAATGAAGACCCTTAAAAAGTGTTTTATGTGCTATTATTTTTTGGAACACAGATTCAGACGGATATATGATTTAATATCATTTATGGTCAATGTTGTATTTCTTAGAGCAAATGGAAACGTTTGTTCATGTGTGCGAGAATACGAGTATGTGACTATTATTACTTTAATAACCCCCCCCCCCCCCAAATGAATGTACTGGTATACTGTAAATGTAAGTTAAGGCCTGTTGCTGATAACCAGTTACAACTTGTGACGTTGCATTCTAGAAATATGTTGAAAAGGTCTTAAAAAGTTCTTAAAAGGTCTGGAAGTTAACTTCAGGATTCCTGCATATACCCTGAAAAGCAAAATCTACTATGATAGAGGTTTTTATCCATAAAGCCAACTCCATTTACTAGACCTCTCACTTTTACTTGCATTTACAACTAGGCCTCAATTAATCAGTTATGACTTATATTTAAAAAAGTATTAGTTTGCACTATTGATTATCATTTTAGTATTTTATTAAAGATTATAGCTTCTTAGATCTGATAAATCAACAAATATATATATATATTTACTGATCAAACAATATACCTATCAATTTCTACCAATCACCTTTCATAGTAAGATCATTATTATTATTTTCAGCCCATTTTAAATCACCCCCATCACAGCTATCATTTTTATGTGTATTTCTTTTTAATTTCTGCTTGTTTATCTATTTGGACATTGTTTGCACACAACGGACTCTCCGCTGGGCCTCCGTGTTGACGCTGACTAAGGCTACCAGGCAATTTGTGCTGCATCTGAACAGCCTCTTTAAATGCAAGCTGATATGCATGAAGGAGCGGGAGGCTTGTAAGGAGAAGGTAGGGAGAACTAACCTTTGAAGATACCAGAGGTGAATAAAAGAAGGCAGAAAGCAGGTGTTTATTAGGTGTTCCTGTTCAAGGCTTTGTCCTCTCACACAGCCCACAATTATTGCAGACTGTAATAACACAGTGGATTGTGGGAAATCAAAGGCTACGCTCCCTGTGGCTTTCTTCCCCTTGTGTTTGTTTTTTTCCTCTCTGTTGTTTTCCATACAGGAAATGCAAGACTTCTAATTAAGTCTTGGAGGGAAAGAATGAGGCGTCTTAGTCGGCCAACTGTGAGCGGCTATCGCAAACTCAACTCCGATGTTTAATTTATGTGAGCTCTATTATTTATGGATGCCGTGATCTGTGTGTATATGGGGCTTTATGCAAAGTTTGGGTCTGTGCTGTGTTTGTGAGTTCGGGACAAAGACAGGAAGAAGAAATATAAAATGTGAAGCAGAGTATTGAGTGTGTGGCCAGCTGAAATATAGTAGGGTCAATGAGAATGTGGTCTGTCTGACGGTGATGTTTCTCTGTCTCCTTTTCCGTCCTCGCTTACTAAATTATACATTCACTGCACATTATATATTTCCCAAAGTAATGTACTCCCATGTACATACTTGGTATACAAACACGTTACATTTAACCTCGAGTAAGATGCTTTGTTGTTTTTGTGTGTCTCGGGCAGGGGGGATTATGCCAAATTTAAACATAATCTCTACAACCCAGTTTGAGACAGAAACCGTGTTATATTGTTTTGAAGGCAAATTGCAAATTCTAAATGAGGAAACCTATTGTGTACTCATATAGTTGAGCCAACTCCAATCAGCATTGTGTATTAAAAAATGTCTTCAAAGGTGGCATGTACACACACATACACACTCTCCCTTTCTCCCTACATCCTCGAAGACCCTATCTGCACAAACTATATCAGCAGCAGCAGCAGCAGATGATGATGATGATTAAGGCTGAGAAGGTGGATAGGGTAATAATAAACATGACAGTGCAGCCTACAATGGCCAAGAGGGCCGTGTTTATGTTCCCTCGACATCAACCTTTTATGTGCAGCGATGTAGCGCTAACCCTCTGAATATTATGCACTAGGCAGAGCTTTTGATGAGGGCTAAATCCATGCCTCAAAAAATGGCTCGGATCAGCAGGTGTGACTGGGAAGGATGGCCCGGATTTGAAGAAGGGGAAATGCAGGGAAAATAAATATTTCATGGAACATTCACTCATAATACACACATACAGCTGAAAAGGGATGGGGATACAGATCAATAGTAGTAAGGGATCTGGCTATGCACAGATACAGTTACTGAGAGAAGGAAAAACAGCTTCAAATAGCAAGGGTGCTGGCTACATGCTTGGGCCTAGTTGAAAAAGTGTATATAAAATGCTGGCTTTTGGTGATAGGAGAATCTGGATGGCAGTGTATGGCAACAATCACTCCATGTTATCCAGTTGTTGACCCCAGATCAACCTCCAGCCAAACACCAGCATCAGAGCAGAGCGTGTGTTTAGCTGGAAAAGTGAAGCAGTAATGCAGATTGAAGTGGCCATGCTTGGTCAGCATATATAATGCTGACAACGCAGTGAGTGATTTACATTTGCAGCAGCATCCTGGAAAACATGGCCATTTTATCTTTGAATGGGAGTTTCTAAGAATAGACGCGATGTTGACTCCAGCTGCTAAAAGGACTTCCCACTGTAAGTCTTATGTAAAGAAGCCCTGTGCTGGCGAATACGCTATGACTGGCTGGAAATGCTGATAGGTAAATGGCCAATGGCGTAACCGCAATGAAACAAACAAGCCTATGTCATGCAGGAAATTAGACTGAGAGGAGCAATACTGCACCTAACAAGCTTACAGCACTTTGAATAAGGTGATTGAGAGGGAGGCAGTTTCCTGGGCAGGAGCACTGGACCATCAACCTTCAGTCTCACATATCCTATGGCCCCTGTCCAAGAATTACACACACACACACAGACACACACACACACACACACACACAAGGTGAGCGAAGGCACTTAAGGGCCTCTGCTTCACTGGAGCGGCTCAGTATCCAACAGAAAAGCTGTGGTTGTACTGCATACCAAACATTCTAGATGAGAATGCATGCTACTGGGTTTTTGAATGTGAGCATTCCTGAAAAGAGTTCTGTAGTAAAAGTAATTGTAGTAGATTTTACTTGCCGCCATCATATCATTGTAATTTGTGTCCGTGCGTGCTTTTCCCAAGACGACCAGAGCACAAGTTCAGCTAGGAGTAATTATCCTACCTCGACCACACCACACACATAAACGCCATGTATTACGGTGAATCTTAAAGAAAAATATGATTTGGATCACGGTTGCTTAATTTATCGTTGCCTCAGACTGTCACACTTGGCCCTGGTAGTTGATTGTTCATCCCACTGCTGCTTCACTCAAGCTGTCTGCCTTCTTACTAGTTTTTACATTTCTAGCTCACAAATTGTATTAAGCACTAAATTGGATTCTAAAGTAGGCTGCAACTAATGATTACGTTCATTATTTCTGAACCATAGTACAAACCCAAAGATGTTCAGTTCTATTATCTAAGAAGGGAATTAAAAGGAAAGGCTAAACAGTAAATTCTCATATATAAGAAGCTGGCACCACTAAGGACATGTTTGCTTGAATAATTACTTACATGATTATCAAAATAGAAAATGGACTAAACGATTAATCCAATTATCATTTCAGCTCTAATCCAAACTTTGAGGGTGATGCCACAGATACCACTTTTTTGTGTATGAAGTGTTATAAAACCTGCTAGTGGACTACTACTTTCTCCAGGCAGGAAAGCCTAGAAGAAGTCCGGCCAACCAGTAACCTAAGGGTAACTATTACCCTCTATAATCTACGATGCTATCGTCCACCACTAAGTGCCCTTGAGCAGGTGACTGAACCCCCACAACTGCTCCAGGAGCACTGCACTCTGGCTGACCCTGTGCTCTGATCCCTCTGATGAAATGCATATCCATTTGTATGTATAACCTAGCAAAGCTATGCAAAGAGATTGATCCTTGAACTGCAACGAGAAAGAATTGATGAATATGTTGTGATTAGATGAGCCTACACACACTTTGATCTCTGCAAGCACTGATGTACCCAACTGCTTGGAAATGCTGCAGCGAACGTAGCCTGGGTAACTAAGACAATATTGGCACATTGTAACATAAGATCTTTAATACAGGAGGAGGAACCTCTTTCTTCCTCCACCCTATTTTACATCATGCATCCTCTCCCTTTTTTAGGTGAGCGTAGTCCTCGGCCATTTACATGGAAATATACGATGCAGGTAGCTCATAAGACTTCATTTTATGTGTTCAATTGGGAGTCTTGAATGGTCTTGAGTGATGGGCTCGGTGAGGGAGTGGACTTCATTTTTACGCCTGACTGAAGGTGAACCTGACCTCGTGTGGGCTGGGACGGTAAAACTCCAAGCAGTGTAGCATAAGCATAGACGGCAAGTTCAGTGGCTCTGAGGGGTCATTACCCCAAGGAGATGGGCTAGGAACACTGCCAGGCTGAGGCCATTATCAGTTTGTTGGTACAGGTGATTATGGTTTACTCTACCATATAAATCATATAGTGCACTCATTCTAAACTATATATAGTGTGCCTGCTGTATTTACAGATAGTATGTTTATGTTTATGAGTCGCTTTGCATTTATATTCAAAGTGGCTGTTCACCCAAATCACACAAACCATATATTACAGCATTATACAACAGCAGTGTTTTGTTTATTTTTGATTTTAATAGATTGACAGACAGACATTTTTGATGGAAGTTTTTGGCAGTGAAGGGTAACGAAATCCATAATAATTATTAATACCTTTATAGCCTGAATGAAAAAGAAACATGTGACAAAAGAAGCCTCTTTCAATATAAGCAGCAACAAATGTGGCATTTAGAAACTAGGCAGTAAATAAGAGAAGGCAAAGCATGCTGGGATGCAGAGGGGTGTGAAGAAATTGGCCATTTGTCAGCTTGGATAAGGTCACTATGTAACTTGCAAACGGCACAATTGACTGCAGTTGGGATGTTATAGCTAATAGTGGCTCCAATGAAAAACCATGGATCTTGGATCTAATGATGCTCCATGCTTATTATCTCATTTCCAAACAAATGAATATCATCATAATTAAGACACTAAAGCCTGCAAACGGCAGGAGAGGTGTCAAAGGGCAAATAAACTCCCCCAGACACTGCTTCGAGGATTGCTCCACGTACATGCTGTTAAATTCTGGTGAGAAGGAGATGAAGTCTTTCACTGTGCATGGACCTAAAATGAACATGAGAGGGTAATACAGTATCAGCATTGGGATGATAAGTGCTGTGTTTCTGCTCTAAACCACAGCTAAAAGCTTAAACTTGTGGCATCTTACTGGCATAAGCACAGCTGTGGGTAGCCTTCTTAATTAAGTTTGCAAAGTTTGGATGAATGGATTTAAGATAGAACTTAATTGCTATTATACACACGCATTTCATTCACATTGAAGAATACATGGTGAGTACTTGACTGCAGTAAAAAAAAAAGAACTGCTGTGTTAAAATAATAATGCACATCACATTACGATTAAAGACATTTCAGAAAGTGACCATAGAGCTTATGTACAGTTTTTCTTTTACCCATTCTGTGTTTGAATGCTGCAGTATGCGAGCTCTTGTCGCCATAGTTTTCACAAACATGTAGGAACACCGTAATGAGATGTGTCAGAAAGCAGGAGGGTTCTTTGATGGGACAGCAAACATCCCTACAGCTGCACAATGAAGATTACTAATTATTACAGCGTACTGTAAATGAATTATTACCAGCTTTGCACTACCCTCCTGGCAAGCAGTACATGAAAGCCACTTTCACAGCTTGGAACTATCTTAAGAGACTTGAGGAAAAAAAAGAATGATGAGTCTTTGTCTACAGAATTTGTACTACCAACTGTTGTTGCACATTGTGCTGTCTCTGAGCCATAGCGTGTGTCATCCCTTAGGAAAATATCCAACTCATCTTCCTTTTGACAGTATGCCATTTTATTTTTATTTTTTATAAAATGTTTAAATGTTGTGATGGGACAAATAGAGTAGTTTTTACATGTGATCCAGGAAAGTCCATGCTTTGAAGAAATCACCAATTTCCTTTGATGTTTTACTTGGAGCACAACTGGAGGAAACAGTGACTGCCAATTAAATGATCATCAGCAACAAACTTTATTACAACCATACGTACTTTCTGATTATGGTGGTCTATCTTTAATGCATTCACTCAAGCATTGCTGACTTAATTATGACACGGCCATGCCTATATGCCACATGCCAGTAAGATGCAACCTAATCTTACAGCTGTGGTTTAGACCAGAAACACAGTGCTTGACAGACCAGAACTAATTACACTGCATTACCATCTTATCATAATTTCCATATACAGTGATTAAATCTTAATGTCCTCACCATCGTTTAACAGCATGCAACACCTACTTCACATATTGCTTTGTAAAGTACTTTTTGTCGCTCCTTGTTTAATCATGTAGGCATCATTAGGGTTGGAATCATGGGGGTTTTAACAATGTCATACTGTATCTACACATACTTTCATCTTACCTCTTTCCACTATAGTGGAAACACATTTTTTATATCCGGCATATAAAAACAGTCCATCACAAACTTTTTAAGATGTCTTTTGGACCTGGTTGACTCATCAGGCATAAATAACTCAAATAAAAAGAAAAACTGATGACGCCAGTGTCTTTTACAGATAGGGGTTCAGGAGGGAATGCAAGACCATATAGTCCATCTGCCTTCCCATCTTCTCCCCGGCATGCACCACCACCAAACCTATTCAAGTGGATGCAGATTAAGCCAGAAGAAAGCAAAGTAGTTGAAACAATTTATCACAACCACAGAAATCTTCATACCAAATTAAAGCTGCAGTAGGCAAAGCTTGTGCAAACCTAAGCAAAACCATCCACCCCTTCGTCTGTTGCCTTGTATCACTCCTTCACCTCACTTGCTCTGCGAAACCTCATGCCCCCCAGACTGACTGCTTGCCATCAGGCCTCTTTGCCACTAGTCAAAACGAGCACCATGGATGGCATCGAACATAATGAGGCCAAAGCTCTGTGTGGAGCTGGGATGTGGGAAGTGTTTTGATATGTGGTATTGGAAATTCAATGAATCAGGCTTTCACCATCTGAATGGACGTGCACGTGCATTTCTAGAACAGCCAACAGGAAGGCGCCTTCTCTCTGAAATGACCTGTGACTGGCCAAAGTCTCCCATCAAGTCTACAATCCACTTGAATTAAAATATGCCGAAAAGTTATGAAATGTATGCTTAACAATGCCAACATGGCTTGCCTACCTGAGCTTTAACTGCATATTTTATCACAATGCCGTTGTGAATCCTAGACCATATGTATACCAGAAATATGCTAGTTACAAGAGAGGTCTATTTCCTGCAATTCCATTTTATCCAATAGTTGTTATATCCCACTGTTATATTTCCAACAGGAATAAGAGAAGAATTATCTTAAAAGGACAGGTGCCTTCTGCATTGTCTGTGCAGTTTTGTTGTTCACTCTTCTCCATCATGAAAAAGTAAAACCCAAAGAGATGAATTGTTCATGCCTGTTTTTGTCAGTCCCACTGTTGTGATTGTGTTGTCAATCTCGACAAGACTGCAGCTGTCAAACCAAGCTTCTATTTAATAGTGTCACTCTGAGAACCATTTCTGCCTGCACCCATGTCAGCCTCAAGGTCTTAATAACTAGCTTTAGTCGCTGCTGAGAGGGATGAATAGAAACGGTGCCAGGCAGCCGACTCTCTGTGGAACCCTGATCTTTCAAGTTGTCTTCCTCAATCTTGTTTTAATTAGATTAAAAGTTCTCTGCACCTCTGGGGAGGAGCTGCAGGCCTGGGCCGGTGCCTGAGCCATTGTGTGCAGAACATTTTTTTATGCTCAAAGGCTGCCAAGACTTCCCTTGTTTCTCTGCTGGGGTGCTTAGGTTGCTCAAACTGTGCTTGAGTCAAACATCATGCAAAGTTGTTGGCACTGGCAATCTTTTAAGGTGAGTCAGAGGCTAAAATGTGTTCATGAAGCAGCAGGTTTACCCTTGTTTGACTTTGAATACTTTAACTAAAGGATATCATTAACATGTTAGCTTTGTCCTTGCACCTCTTAGACTGATAGTCCTTATTTAACTATTTAATTTGTTCATTTGACACCCACCTACTTCTTCGCAAGATTGCATGTAATTAGCAAACATTAGTCAAATTAAACTTCAAGAAAGCAGGAATGACAGCCACTGTGAGCAATGAAGTGCCTGTCATGAAAGATTTTAGATGTAGACTTTGTCAAGTATTTCTGCATTTAGCTTAAAAAGACTTCTCTTTGACAAGGTTTCCATGTGTTGGTCTCCTAATGAGGAAGGGCTGTTTAAGCTCCGCAATCAAAACTTATCAAAGAATCTGCTTTGAATGGAAAATCATTGTTGCACAGACTCACGCTGCTTTATTCACTACTCCTCTATCATAGTAAGTCTAAATTGGTTAGATTTATTGTCTGGACACATTGTCTGGACACTAGTTTGTCCCAGTACATCTTTTTGGTATGGGAGGAAACCAGAAACAAAAACTGCTGACCTTTGCCCACTGAACTGCAAATGAAACATAACTGACAGTTAAGCTAACTGGACTTGATCAGGGACATTGTCTGACTAACAGAAACAAAGCAGATAAAGGTGTGTGAGAGTGTCTTTAAAGTTGATTCTTTTTCTATTTAAGTTAGCTGCAGTAACTTGGAAGCATCTTACAGTCTTCTTCATCTGTAAAACTGAAATTAAGGTGTAATTTACTGACCAACATCACCGTATAAATGAAACAAAACAGCCCAGAGCAGCTCTTCAGGTGTAGAACCCCGAAGGACGTCACACTGTGTTCACTGGAAAACTACTGATATGAACTCAGGATAGCTCTCTTAACTTTGGTCTATGTTTCAGATTTAAGGATGCTTAGTTAGCAAATGTATCCATAATAAAGGTTTATGAGATAGGTCCCTTGGGCCTAGCTCCGTTAAACACTGGTCATGATGTGTCGACGGCTTTGTCAAACCTGTTTCCTGCAACATTGGACTACAAGGTCATATCAGATAGTGTCAGTTGACAGAATTACAATATTTAAAAAATGGATTGCAGTATTTTCATAATAACATAACAGATTGAATACAGTTATACTACTTCTTTTACTTATAAAATCCTTGAAGAAAAGCTATGATCCGACATGTAAGCTGTGACTGAGACGCCTCAATTTCACATGTAAGCGCTCCGTGAAACATTCTAGCCGGTGAGGCGGGGGTTTTTTTTTTTTTTTTTAAGGGACTTGGACATAATAAAGATAATGTTGATGATTTTTGCTGCAATTGCATTTAATTGAATACAGGAGGAGGTCACAAGCAATTACACTGGGTGAAAAGTAATAAAACTAATAGAAATAGTATTTTAAGATAAGCAAAGAAGCATCCACACAATTCTTACAGGCCACCGGTGCTAAATGGAGATGGACATGCTTTAATGTCCAGCCTGATTATTAATATCTTGATAATGCGGGCCTACCTGCTCGCCTCACTCAGATATTGTGCTGACAGCAGGAAGACGTGTCTGCCAGTTAAAGTAGTTTGAACGAAGCCAGTGCCAAAGCAATATTTTATTTTATTTATCTTACTTCTCCTGCTGTTCATTGCTGCTATTCATTACCCCCGTGACAGCCCAAGCCATGGCGTACATTGATATGTGGGGAAACGGGTTGTAAAGTGTAGGGGAATGTTCCAGGCCAGACATTTCCATTCATTGTAAAGACAAATCCTTTCACGTTGGAAGTAAGGAAGAGGACGGGATAAAAGACAAACATGTTTCATGTCCTGCTGTATTGATTCCAGAATAATAGTTTGCTCCCAAACACATTTTCATTGTCGTTGTAAGCCACCGTCCTGGCACGTAACACTTTCCACTGCATTCACTGATTCAGCCAAGTCTGGAGCGACCCACATCAAAGGCAACGGGTTGGGTTTCATTGGTAACACACATTTCATGGAAGTGAGTGAGAGGTTTCTGAGCAGAAGTTGAACTGCTCTTCACACACCTTCATCTTTAGTAGTGGCCATGGTGAACGTACATTATCCTGACTGTTGGTTTCTATTTGTGTTGGAAGTCTGTATTTCAATGTCTGTATATGCTGTTGATGAAATGAGAAACATGTTTTTTTTAAAAGCAGATAACAAAAAGCTTGAGATGAATTAACTTGCTCAGTTGTCTTGAAGGAAACATCCATTTATCTCGGCTGCTGTTTGTTGCTTATGGAGCGCAGTTGATTAAATTCTTACCCTCATCACTATATCATTAAACACTGATTTATTTGAAAATAATCAATGCTCGCCAGTTACTCCACAATTTGTCTTTGTCAGTTGCACAGGGAACCATCACAAACTTGCATAGCCGATAATTACTCTTTGCCATTTGCATAGACGGAAAGTGCACTTGTTCCCCCTTGTATGACTGACCTGCTAATAAAACACGACCTCTAGTCAGAGATTAAACAATGCTCACAAATGTGGCTTTTTGCTCCTTTTGACAAAGAGGACAACATAATGAGTTCTGGGGGTGAGGCTTTTTGGCACTGTCGAGTAAAATCCCTTTCCTTCCCCTGAATATGAAGGCTTTTGGCAGCACATCTCAGCGTCTCCGTAACTGAATTTACGGGAGAGAAAAATGAGGAAAGAAGCCTGACTTGACCTCGTGCTGCATCATTGCGAACGCTTGTTGTTTATCTTTGTGTTTTTCGGCAGGATTTAATACATTGTTTACAGGATTATCAGGCATCCACATGGACCAGCTATGAATGCAAACTGTGATAATGTTTCTGTCCAGCCAAAATGAAAGTGTAAAACCCTAACAGATTACCAGTGACTGTGGCTGACTAGGGGTGCTGGCCATACCACAGTGAGACGCCAAGTAACACCAAGCTAGCAACGAGGCAAATGAAGCTCTCCCACCATTAAATGAGTTTTAAACTCAGTATTCATATCGAAATTGCAACTATTAGTGAACTCTGAAAAGCAGTCATTCCAATTTAAACAGATATCACAGTGGGTATAAGTGTTTGTTTTTTACACAACATTCGCTTACAAAAGATAAAATGGCAAAAAACCTTTATTCTGCATGGCATGGATCAAAATGGTCACTAAATGGCAAGAAAGGGAAGAGGCTGAAAAATAACACGTTCATAAAAGTGAGAGAGACACAGGAAACATGACTAGTCTACAGTACTGTGTTTTGTATGCGTGTATGTGTTCTTTATGTGTATCTCTGACTGAAACATGGGATGAGAGAAGTGGAGAGACAAAGACAGTGAATGCTGCCTTGGTCTGAACAAAGACATGGCCCTTTGCAGACAGCTTGTTAAAGCTGCAGAGGATGAGTCAAAGAGCAGTCCCCTTACAGGAGCCCTTGTTGTTCCGAGTCCAGTCTGGTTTCATCTTGTCAGCCTTGCTCAGGGCAAGTAAAAACGAAATCTGAAAAAAACTACCGCACAGGAAGTCCTCTCCATGTCCTCCTCCCGACATTTTCCAATCCACTGAATCACCTGGAGGCTCCACAACAATTTCTTGTCCCAAGCTAAAGTGAAACTATCGGTGTTAATTGACTAGTCACCCAAATGACAAATTATCCTTTTTGTTTATTTTATGTCAGACAAAGTCATTTCCATTGTTTCAGAGAATATACTGGCATATAGAACAATGCTTTTGATTGGTTAAATTCACACATGTAGATACAGTTGCACTCCAGTCGACGTGGAGTGAAAAATGTCTACAATGGCTGCATGAGTAAAAGGTCTAAATGAAAGGACATTTTTTTGATTTTCATTTCATTTTATTTCAGATGACAATAACAACAACTTCATCATCTGTTTAGCCCAGAGCCTTAGCTGCTATTGAAGCATGAACAGGGTTAGAGAGACAGAGAGAGGCACTGCTTCATCAACCCAGAATTACTACAGTATTAACTGTGCTGAAATACTCGTACCGAAGCATATTGCTTTTTGTCTCGCATATTACAATTTAAATATCCTGACATTTACTGCAAAACATTTCTCTATCTCTTTAATGTCATTTGTTTTTTTAAATCACAATAGAATACTGACATTCTGCTCAGTTTGAAATTGACTTTAGTATAATTTTTCCAAGTATGTTTAATTTAGCTAATAGTGAGTAGGTTAATGGGTTCATGTTTTCTTTCCTTTAATGCAGTGAGGTACATTGCAGCAGTTGATTGTGTTTGACTTTTATCATGGCCCTGGCTATTGTCCCTTTGCCTTGACAAAAGATGATGGAAGAAGATGAAGAGACTCCTCAGAGACCATGATCACTTTTAGTTTTTATGAAGCTAAACCTCTGTTCAGTAGAGACGCATTGTTTTGGCCAAAGGGGAAAGCTGATGTGTGACCAATCTTTATTTCCTTCCTTTCAATTCAGCACACAATGGAGTTTGCTGCTAGGGAAACTTCAGCAAATATATATTTGTTTCATTTAGAGAACTAATGTTTTTGTAGTTGTTGATTGTGTGTATATTGATTGTGTGTTTAGAAAAGGGGGAAAAACAATTTGTTCCACAGTGAAAGGGAGAGGCTTCGCTTAAAACTGTTCAATTCCATAGATCATAGATCCTCAGAAAAGTACAGTCTGCAGGCTGGAAAGATGTCTCATTAAAGTGGTTCTATGCTAACCTTACAGGGGTCATATCCCTTTTACTATCAATAATGTTGTGCCATAGTGGTCTAAAATACTGTTAAGTCTGTAGCTGACACAAATTTAATTTGCATGCTACATATTACGCTTGCATGCTAAACAACATGTTAAATGTTAAACAACACAATGACTAATGTCTGTATGAATGCGTTGACATATTGAAACAACAATACATCCAACATTACATGCATTATACAGTATGCTATGTTTGTTTTATACCATGTTTGAAATGACTCATAGTATATAAACTACATGTATACCTATATCAAGGAATTCCCACATGCATGTATACATTTACATTACATGTGGATCAACTGTGAGGCCCCGCCAAAGCGTCTCAGTACCCGTGTGTGTCACAGATTGCAGGCAGTTAATATTTCAGAGCAGTGGAGCTGCATTTGGCGACAGCCAAGGAGTTGGGTCAGGTTAACAGGGCTGTTGCGTGTCAGTGCCCAAGAGAGTCTTCAATAGTTGATTACCCTTTTCTTCTTCAGCCTCCTCTTATGCACTTTAGAATAGGTCACCATATTTGTAGATAAAAAATAAAAAGCCTACAGAGACCCCATGTTAAACTATGTCGATGTTGTTTTACTGGATGTTTAGGATATATTTTGCGGAAATGGATTCATGTTATGCAGCACAGGGATTAGAGCATTCTCTGAGAGCTGATATAATCGCAGTGATTACTTAATTATAAGAAAACACCTTGACTTGAAATGTTACAAAATACTTCATTTCAGAGCCAAAGGGGGTGAAACACTGAAAAGAGGTAGTGGTGGTGTTTCCTCCGGACAGAGAACTTTGTCTTGGACTCTGTAGACCGTAAACTTCAAATGTGTTATTTCCTGTGGATGGAAATGTGAACGCACCCAGTGACAGAATATCATTTGTACAATAAACGCTGTTGTAGTCCATATTGTGATAAGACACCTGAAATACAAAAATACAATCTCTTAGTCCAAATGTAAGTGTGACTGTAAATCTGTACAGCTTTTTAAAATGATTACAAGAAAGGTGTTATTTACCTTGGGTATATCCACTACATTATTTCAAGAAGATTGAAGAAACCCCCCCACAAACAGGAAGTCTCGAGTATGTTATCTTAAAAACTACGTATTTACAGCAGGGACAGAGTTCTGTTGTAGTGTCTCCACACTGTAACATTAGCCGCTGATCATCTGAAGTGGTAAAAACCCAAAGTGACAGTTTAGATCATTTGGCTGACCTTTAAGGCTGGTCCGACAAAGCGGCTCCAAATGTTGAGACAAATAATGTTCTTTTTCTAAAGGGTAGTAGCTCTCAACAGGCCAGTCCACAGGACACTGGAGCCACAATTTTATAACATTTGCAGCCCGCAGAGCCTCTAGTTCAGTGACCACAGTGCAAACCAATATTTCAGTTCTGCAAGTCTAAACAGAAATCAATTTTATGATTATTGCATTGAGATACCAAATAACATGAATATTTAACATAATAAGGATTAAAGAGCAGAAACTACATTGTTGGCCCTGAATACCTAAACTTAGTATGCATTTAAACAAATAATGCATCCATGCAAATCTACTGATTTATCAATCACTGCTTTGATGAGAGCTGAAATGCAGCTCTTCGAATCAGAGTAAATACTGACAGTAAAAGGAATGAAAACAATAAATATTATAAATTAATAATTTAGCAAAAAGCCTTTGTGATACTACCTTAAAATATATCGTCTATATAAAATGAAGGCCATTAACGGTGCTAGAGGAGTTAATACAGGATCTGGATTGTAGATTGTTCACGGTGGACAGACGACAGGTGAGTGATGGAACCTCATTTTCAGCTAATTCTCACAGGACACTCTGAGGATAATAGTGGTGATGGACCAGGAGGTGGGCCGTGCAATTTCTGCTCTGTAAGGCAGAATGGCAGGCTCAACAATGGTATTTACATAACCTCATCCACCAGCCAACTGCAGGAAGAAAGTGGGATTGGTTCGACACGGTGGTTCGACACAGTGACATTTGAAATTGAATGAAAGATGTTTATTTTTTTCCCGGCTCTGACAACATGTCACCTCTGCAGGAGGTGCTGGAAAATACGGCAGAGAGACGAGAGTCTCTTAGAAGAAATGGGAAAAAAACGAACAAATGCACAACAAAAAAGTAACGTCAACAAAACCTTAATTACCTCCAGGAAGCACGGTAATAACTACACTCTTAATGTTTGATTTTAAAAATCTAATATCTATTGTAGGTTGTGTTGAGTGTGTCTCTTTTGGAAACACCACTGTATTTCAATTCCAAAATGGAGGACATCTGAGCACATTATGAAAATTAATCTTTAGTTTTAGTTTTAATGCCTAAATCAAATAAATCTTTAAACATTTCAATATGAAAAGTGGGTAATTCACCTGATAATATAACATGTTTAACATGTTCTTTGAGACTTTACTTCCTGTGCTTGTGCATGCCATTTACTATAGCTTTCGCTCAGGTCACCCGTAAATAACAAATGCATAGGCTTGGATTTTAGTATTCATCATTATTATTACTGTGGACACATCTTCACTATACAGTTAGAAAAAAACACTGTCATCCTCATAGACTTAGTGCTATGGAACATGTTTATCAGCAAACCTGTCTGATCAGAGATCCATCAATTCCCTCCAACGAGCCATTTATCCTGGGCCATCTTTGTTGTCCTATCAGGGCAACGTCGCACAGCAAATTGTCTCCCAGGATGCAGTCCGGGTGGTGGGAGATGAAGGCGGAGAAGAAGAAGAAGAAGAAGAAGAAGAAGGAAATGACAAGAGTGTTGCCCTAAATTGTTATCGATTCAGTTGTTTGAACCTTTTTTTCCAGCAGGTTAAGAGTCTAGGAGGAGCCGGGGCTGAGGATCAGAGGGGGGAACTGTCGCCCAGTCTTAATTCAAAGTGATGTCTGTCTCACTCTGTCATCCTTCTCCAAGTGTCCAGTTAGTGGGAAATACAAAGTATAGAAATATAAAAATGAAGCGAAACCTCTTCGGATTCTCGCTAAATTGTCAAGCAACTGTCAACTCATCACATCAAACCCTTTTTGGGGGGTTGCTGAGAAAACTGCTGTTTATTTTCTACCTCTTATATATCTTCATTATGCTTTAGCACTTTAGCACTGCATTCTTATAATGTTATACATTTTTATAATACAATAAATTGAGCTCAGTTACTGGCAACACAGGTCAGCGCAGTAATGTGAGCAATCCAGCTCAGGATAAAAGTTTAAAGCTATCGATTCCTAAACAATGTACTGTATAATGTTTTCCACAAATATTGATACGAATACAACTTCAAGCTCACAACCTGTTGTAAAAGTTATTGACTGAAATAACAAGTGAGGCTCTCTGCACTCCCTGCAGAAAGCATACAACTTCAAATAGCCAAAGACGGATTATGGCCTCTGATCGATAAAGATGCCTGATAGTTTCTAACATAAGAAGATCAGTGGAACTGTTGAAGGCAATGGCACTTTGATTTATTTCACAGCACGCACTGAACAGCAGTTTGGATGGATTTTGAGGTAGTGGTAATATATCAATTTAAGCAATAAATAAAGCCTATAAGCTTATTTTGATTGACCCAAGTATCTACATCTTAAAAGACCAGATTCTTTTGCTTTGATTTAATTTCATTTGTAACAGGATGTTCAAAATGTTGTATTTTCTTGCCCAAAAAACACATGACACTCTATGCTTAACTGAGGCATCATAGCTCTGTAATGCTATCACTTCCTTCCAATTAAAGAGCCCACAAATTGCTTTCAGTCCACCGTATCACTACATGGATAACAGTAGGCCAACAAGCGCTCAAAACTGCACTCACAGTTTGGGGGCTTTAAAAGCCGAACCAATCCTCTGAGGGGATTGTTTTTTTATTTCATATGACTGGGCATTTGTTACAATAAATGCATGCTTCTAAAAGACATCAGAATGGTACCCTGCATGAATGGGATATTACCCTGCAAAATGGCTTCTTTGAGCTCATTTAAAAGTGTACACATGGCAGTACACAACATCTTTCATCCCTTGTTTAATAACAGCAGGAGAGAAAGCCAGTAACAGCTGGTGTCATATTCTACAAGGCAAACTTTATACTCATTTTACTCTTTCATGTCTCCCCTCCTGCATTCTCCTTTCCTCTCTCTCCCCCTACCTGTGTCTATCGCTTTCTCTGTCTTTGACTTTCGCTGCATAAATAACATTTGAAGAATCACAAATATTTCATAGCCATGCCCGTGGAAGGATTCCATCAACTTGAATGGATTCCATCAACTTGAGGTGATTTGCATTTCTTAAACTAGGCAAGCGCAATGCATTATGCAACACTGGCAATGCATTCTGCATAAATCCAGCGGTTGAGTACATATTTGAGAGTCATGGATTCCTTTTTCTAGGTATTTGCTTCCAAACCGAAGTAACAGACAGTTCCTGTATAGATTTAAACTGAAAGTTGACAGCAGTAAATATTTTCAGACAACTTTTATCCTTTGTATTGCACATTGTAGCACGGATATATTGCTGTGAATTCTCACAAATCCATGACCAATTTTGTGAGCGGGGAGACCAGACTTAACATACTATAGTGCACATTGGACACATTGGTGTCTGCACTATGTGTTCAGTGTCCACCTGGTGTGTCCAACTCAGCTGTCTCAACCCATTTAAGTGGAAGACAGCGTGCTGCGTTCTGCAAAGGAGTGTCATTGGAGAATACTGATCAGGTTGTACGCTCACGTTGGTGCAAGTGAGTCAGGTTAGTAATGCCAACCTCCCTCCTCACAGAAGTGCTCGGAGGATAGGCTTTTTTGTTGACCAGTAACCTAAAGCGCCGTCACTGTTAAATGTAGCTGCTTAAGTCTTAGTGTTATCCCTGTTGTAGCTTGTGAACATGAAGTAGGTGATGTGGGCTGTAATAGCTGGTGACTGGTGGATTAGGATTGGACATAGTGCTTAGAGATTAGTTCAGCATTCGTTTGTTACAACACCAGTTGGAGCCTGCAGTTTAAGGGGACTGAAAGAAATTTGGTCATATTCTGAAAAACAGCTTTCATTGAAGTAAATGGTTATGTCCAGTATTTTATTTTACGTTGCAGAAGCTGCTGTCTCACAAAACACATTTAGCACCAAATAAATGCCCCTCAATAAATCACAGTCTTAGGTTAAATACTTTAAGAAACCAGATTAATTGCAGCGTAATGAAAAATGACTTTAGCATGACCATACTAGTAGGATCCTGCAGATAAATCACTCTGGCTTTTACTCTATCAGAGCACGTCCATAAAAAATGATTTAATCGCAATTAGTGTTAATGACAAAAACTTGAGATGCCTAGCTTCCATTGACGTGACTCTCCATCAGCGTTCCTGTTTTCAGATCAAGGGCCTTTGTCATTAATGAGTGCCAGGGTATTGATGCTTGTTTTATCACCAATCCTGGAGTCCATTATGGGCCAGGAAGCGGCTCCTCCATATGCTCTGGTAGAGGAGATACTCTGCATCACTGATAGGGCATCTTTTTAACTGTTTTGACTGACCATTCACTGGTCCCCTAAAGCAAAGGACAATTATTGGCACAAGCAGCTCCACTCAGTCATTCCCTTCCTATATTACCCTTCTTATTTAACTCAGTTTTTCATCTAGTTGCTTGCCACTACATAAGCTCGCTCCATCTCTCTTTCTCCCATCCAGTCAACCATCTACTCTTAGTAGAGAGCATAGGGTGTTTTTATATTTATTTATTGTCATTTACTTGATGGAACAGCATATGCTTTCTACAGAATATGATTGGTTTACGCTTTTATTTCCCCAGTTGGTGGCGCAGAATGTTGAACTTATTGCACTCTCTACTGTATCAAGAGCAAACACAATGTGTTTGAAGGCACCACCAGGAAGTGAGTCTCTCACAGCCAGAATGTTCTGTACCCAGGAAGCATTGTTGTCTAGGGAGCAATAATATATAAGAGACCCAGAAAAGTAGCTCGTCATTACGTTTACATCAGCTCACAATGAAACTAGTGAAATACAAAGCAAAGTTGCATATCTACCTCAACCTCTGCAAAATAGGTTGCATCTTGTGATGACGTCAGCCATATATAACACATTTCTCCTGGATATGGACCCGCGGTGTCAGATAAGACATGACAGTGATACCTCAGAAAGCTTCACGCAACACTCCGCAACAGGATCAGGTACAGCACGCAGTTTAAAATAAGCACCA
This sequence comes from Gadopsis marmoratus, assembly GCA_036023855.1. NCBI lineage: Eukaryota > Metazoa > Chordata > Actinopteri > Centrarchiformes > Percichthyidae > Gadopsis > Gadopsis marmoratus. The sequence continues at coordinate 93,869 of JAVQJF010040469.1, read as the reverse complement.
CGGTTTATTTGTGAACACTGTTTGGCTAGTGCCTATACATTCAGAGACATGTCACTCTGCATGACACGTTGAATGTTTTTGTGGAGCATAAAGAAAATATGTTGTGCACTGGTAACCTAAGGCATAAGACCTTGTCGCAGTATATTGTGTAGTATGTGCTCTTTAACCTCAAGCAGTATGCCATATGTCACTTCAGATTTTTAGTTGTCTGACGCATCAATTTCACGATGTGCAGAAATTTACACTGTGACAGCCAAAATCAGACACGTCTACCTTCTACATTACATTTTCACCATAAGACCTACATTTCATCTTTAGGCTTGATGTACTTGAATGTTGATTTTGTTTTGTTTTTTATTTAAAAGTTTAATACTTGAAATACCTCTGGGTGTCAGACAGGTTTTAATTTAAGAAAGGTGAGCCAAATTGCTAAAAGTCACAGAACAAGGTGAGAAACACTGAGTTTAAACAGTAACAGACAAAATGATAAAGACAGCACAGTATACATGTAAGAAGCGTGACATCCTCTCTGATGTATAATTCATATTCTGAGAGATTAAATAAATGAGAGAAAGTTTGATAACTTTATTTTTAATTATTCATGCAGATGGAATTATTCCTCTCATAATATTGTCACTCTCTGGAGAAGCGTCATTCAAATTTAATAGCAGAGTAAGAGATAACCATTTGGCTTAATTCAGTGTCTGTAAGTATTTAGCGGATCTGGCTCTATTTTATGACCTAATGGTTGTATTGGTCCCACCTGGTTAGCCATGAGGGGCAGTTTCTCAGTTTGTATCAGTGATTCTTGTTTGTGTTTTATAATAATAAATGAGACCAACAATGATAAAAGAATATTATATATAGTGGTAACCTGTTGTAACCATCATATTCTTATGATTAAATGAGTGAGTATGCAGAATGTGTGCAAAATGGATGTAGGTAATTAATTATATCCACTATTATCATTTTTTTATATATATACTGGAAACTATCTTATGCTAACATTAAAGGAGAGAACATTCATATAAAATGCTGAAAGCATGACTGTCTTACCCAGTACCGGTATCTTAACAGCAAACTTGAAAGGTAATTTTTTTTCCCTAGCAAAAACTCTTTCTCTTGTGAAAGTTGGCCGGTGTTCAAATGTAAAAATATAAAGTGTCACAGTCTGACATGTGTGAGATCTTTTGCTAACTGGTCACGTGTTACAGCACTGTACACCAACCATCTGGTTCCTATTTAGTTCTTTCCAAACTTGTCTCCTAAAAATGACATTTATATACTACTAATCTGGAACAGCAAATACTTACTTACTTTAAAATTCAATTATCCATTATCTATACCTCTTCTCCTCAGAGGGGGGAGCTGGGCCCGTTCCGAGCTGACGTTGTGCAAGAGGCGGGGTACACTCTGGACTGGTTGCTAGTCAACCACAGGGCTGATGCTCATAAAGACAGAAAAACACTCACACCTACAGGCAGTTTAGAATCATCAATTAACCTCCTTGGATGGTGGGAGGAAGCCGGAGTATCCAGAGAGAACCCATGCGGACACGGGGAGAACGCGCAAACTCCACAGAAAAGGCCCCCAGCCGACCGGTGGGTTCAAGCCAGGAACCCTCTAGGTGGTGCAGTGCTAACCACCATGCCGCCCCTTCAGCACAATCCATATTGCTAAATTTCCATGCTGATTTATTTCTTTCCCAATAATATCTGCTCACAGCAACTAAGCACCAGTCTCCGGAGTCAAAGTCTACCATGCCTGTAACCACCTATCTTCTAACTTCTGCGTGGTACAATAATGTAGCACTTCCTCAACTAAAAATGTTTCCAACTAATGAAATCCAGGCAGCAATCAAGAGTCCCTCAAAACATATTTGGCAGAGCATATTAGTTGTATATATAATCATCATTTCTAGAATCTAGGTTGGTCTTTCATGATTGAATTGGGAAAACCTACAAAATAAACCATGCTAATGTTTATTAAACGCTGTGTTCTTTGGCTGACAACGTTATTTAAAAATGGAAAAAGGAGAAGCATTTAGCTGGATATGATTCACTAAAGATGGAGGACACACTAAAAATACAGAAGCGAAGCATAACGACTGCGGTTGTGTTTGGAGGGCATAAACGTTAGTATAGTTTTATGCAAATTCTTTCCCATTCTTAATACTTTGGCAAGTATTGCAGTCTTGCTCTTCCTTTAGCCTTAGCTTTGGTCTCTTGAGTTCTGGCTGCAACAGATGGCACTCACTGGTCTGGTTCAGTCTAAAGGGAGACAGCCTTTCTCCCCTCTATCTTTCTTTAAGGACAAAAGGGACTTTTTTTCGCTTCCCCAGGGCTACAGCCGCGCTCCCCTGCCAATCAAGAATCAGCGATTGAATTAGTGCCAGGTCCGCTAGCTGGTGCTTCCGCTGAACGACAGACAGATCCAGAGTAGAGATTAGGCGAGTGTGAAGTCCGCCCTCCTTCAGAACTCCTCACATGCGTCTCTTTCTCACCAGCTCTCAAAGGCACCTCAGATGAAGAGAGTTCTTGCCTGACAGGCCCTGAATTGTCCGGCCTGTGCAGAATGCAAACTAGGCAGATGCCCATCTCTTCCTTCCCAACTCTCTAGGAAAGAAAAAATAACCCCATAGATGCTACGTTTAGGATGCAGCAGCAGTTGTCTTGCAATTTCTAAAGAGATCTTGGAGTTAAAATGAGTTTACAAGATAAGCCCGCACATAAAATGTAGATAATAGCATAAATATGGTGTGGAATTTCATAGCACCAGCTGACAGATAACAGCATGTATGGTATACTCCACATCGCTCTATGTATGACCGCTTGTTCTTTTGGTCAAATAGTCTTGTGTTTATTTCTGTTCACATGGCGACATCCTGAACATACAGAAGGCCCATCTTCCACTCCGGCCTCATGGAGATTTTGCAGATGTTTAAATCCAGCAAGTCCAATGACTTGGTGCCACGTGTTGTGCAGATATCATGCTGGGAAAGCAAAATAGAAATGCTTTAGGAGAGCAAACCTCTGGCTTGACAAACAATTTAGGCAGCATCACTTCAATAATACAAAATGCTTTCGCTCTTCATTGCCATTCCTCACAACAAAAACAGAGGCTTGTCTTAAATGTCCAATGGTTCAGCAGTGATTTAAGAAGAGAAAGCAAGCACGATAAATATGGCTTGTCACTGAACTAAAAGGCCTTGTGTAAGCTGTTCAGGAAAGAGAGGTTCTTTATTTGACTTTGACTGGCGAGTTTTACAACCGCCGTTCTGGTCAGGGTCCTACATCAGAAACAATACTAGGTTTATGTAAATCACAATTACAGAATTAGTGAAACGCATCATAAGCAAAATGTCAAAACCAATTCAAGCATATTCTCAATATTAACAATTTTTATGTTCATGTTGCATGAAATGAGAATAGATATCAGCATCTAAAGAACGTCTCAGTTTATCCCATCTAATAAACTTAATGAAATGACCTCTTATCATACAGCTTGTGTAACTATGATACAGTACCTTCATCTTTAGTATTTGGGGGTTATGATTTAAACATCCTCACTCATCGAACAGCAGTTTTCTTCACAGGGGGTGATGCAACTCTTTCATAAAGGTTTTAACAAAATGAACAGTAGAGACTTGATAATTCATTATCCACTACCCGCTGTGTAAAGGTTTCTAAAGTTACACTTCTTTGTGGAAAGATCCTGTAAGTTTAAGAATGCTCATAGGATGCATTTTACAGTTATCATAGCCTTCAGATGCTTTTGAGAAATTGGCATTAAATTAGTATACTAAATACTGACCGGTGTCACTTATGCTTCTTGACTGCTAAAAACGTGGGTGTTAGTGTCTACTCCGTCACTTAGGGCTGAATATTTAATCAGTCCAATTAGGCAGGCCATTCATTTGCAGGATGATATTTGGGTGAGCTGCAGTCAAATGCATACATCAGTAATACCAAGTGTTCCAAACTTCATTTTGAGCCATTGAGCCATTTGGTGTGCGTTCTTGCACAAACAGTCACGAATGAAATGAAATTTTTCTCCCCAAATATCACCATGAGTCTGGCAAAGTAAATGCCATATTTTTTTTTTTGTAATTTTCAAAAACTACAGAAGGATGATGAAGCCATCCAAAACGATGCTTAACGCACCACATTACTAATGATAACACAGACAGCTGTACTGGCAGTGTTATCATTTGCATTACAAAAAATGGCAAATGATAATCACATTTTATGCCATCAGCTGTGGGTAATGTGATACTGGCCAGAATCCCATTATCATCATAGTCATTATCGACCACTGCTGTGCAAGCACTACAAACACAGTCTTAGTGACTGCCTAAGAGTTGTACTCCGAGCCAGATGTAGAGCAGGAAAGAAAAAAGGGAGACAGAGACAGAGGGAAGAATAGATTTACTGGGCATTTAATGAAAGCCTTTTAGAGCCTTCTAAATCATAAAGGTCACAAGACAAAGGACTAAAATGAAGAAAAATAAAAAAGCAATTTTTTTTTTTGGCGAAAGAAAGGAAGTACAATGTTATTAGTCTTCTAAACGTAGCATGGAGACTCAATGAAACACCTGTCTACCACTTGGGAATGCAATCACATGGAGAACCTGAGCTTGCCATTTTATTTGATGGGGAGAAGAAACGAGCAATGCTAACAAATAAAACAGGGTCTCCAAAACACCCACCAGACAGACTGCACAGAATAAAGGATGCTCTACTATATGTCGCATCTTCCTGCAGTACGTATTTCTTTCAGAGTGCTACAAAGTCTCAGGGTTTAGTCCTTTGTGACATAAAATCAGTAGAATATTCTAATGTTGTGACGTGTTGGCCTTGATTGTAACATTCAGCAATCGTTGGAGCTCGTACCGGTGCTGGATTTGCTGTTTGAGTCTTTTCATGTGATGCTTAGGAGGAATTCATCTATTTAAAACAGATTTATAATAAGACTTGAGCAATAATTATATTCATTAACACTAAACCTCTGCTGACCTTCAATCATTTCAATGCACGTTTGAGTGTTTCCTATGAGATCTGGGAAAAATAAAGCCTCCAGTGGTGCCTGCAATGATTATAGGGGACTTGCACAGGGGAGGCAAATAATCTGGTGAGCTAACGTGTTTCTATACCTAAGATGAGGGAGTTGTACTCATCAGGAGGCTCACAGAGCTCAGCTCCTGTGTAATATGAGCAGATACTATGACAGCTGTTAAGGGTCTGCCAGACTTGAGAACGTACACATAAAAATCAATATCTTAATCTTTGGATCTGTCTAAAGAAGAGATATATATGCTTTCAGTTTAGATGTAGGACTTTAGTAAAACAAAACAATATAAACAGAAAGAAACAGGTCTTAAATACTAAACTCAATAATGGCTTGTTGACCATTTGAGCTTTAGTCACCAAATGTATCTTAAATGCTTTTAGCCTGTACTGTAAACTGTTTTTCTTTCTTCCCTTGCCTCTGTTTCCCTGTGTTCAATGTGACATCTAGTAGTCACCAGTCATTTATTCCAAAATTACCAAATGGTGATAATTTAGATGGACTGCATTTTCTGGGCCGAGCTAATCCTAAAGCCATCAACAAGAAATCAATTTTCAGACAGAGTTGCATGGGCTGCTTTGAGTGCTGAAAGATATAGTTTATTCCAGGCTAGATGTGTACTTTTATATGTGTGCACTGTTCCAGCACTATCCTTCAACAATCAATTCCTTGGAGTGCTGGATGCACTTGAGTGATGGGAGCGCAAAAGTAGTGACACTCAGCCATCACGGAATGAGAGCATCAAATGATTGCTTCAGAGAAATTGCTATATCTTCAAATGTCTTTGAGAATATCTCTCATCCCGGTCTGCTTTTCCTCTACTTGCTGCTCGCCAGCACTTGAAGAGTTTCCTTTTGACTTATGTTATCAGTGGTGGTTCAGTGCAGTGCACAGTCTTATGAAATGGTTGTTTGGTCCTGCAGGATGCCCATAGTGGAAATTCCATTATCTCTCTTGAAGATCCTAACCTTAGATTTACAGTTACCAGACAACACTGAAGGCCTAACAGCACTAAGTCAGCTCAAGTATTTTCTTTAGTTGTGTGGAAAACGGACATGTGGTCGCTTGACTCAACTTCCCAATTAAATACTGCATCCATCCAAAGTACCTAAATTAGAACAATACTAAGACTACCATAAACATTATCCTTCTTGAGAACCCAAACTAGTTTGTTCACCAATTGTTAAATGGTGGAATGGAGGAGGCGAAATGTCTGGCAGGCAATGAGCTCATTCTCTCTTTTGGAGTTTTAGAGGTTTTAGTATTTTCCCCTGTCCCTCAACTCTGACTTCCAGTAAACTGGCCTGGGTGTCCTCCATCAAAGGACAACAGACAAAGAATTCAATCCCCAGAAATAATGGTTTCTCAAATGCCTTCTGTCACGTGAGAGACGGTAATTGCAATAACAGAGACTAGCTACGGAAGGAACTGAAGTCCTTGAGATCACTTTAGAGGATGGCAAAGCCGAGGACTCAAATTGGAACCTTATTAGTATTTCATTAACACGCCTTTTACCTTGTTCTCCAGTGTTGTCTGGGTAATTAACGCTCTGTCGTGTTCTCTCTCAGACCACAGGAGGCTTTTATGGAAGGCGATTCCTCAGCTTAAGCTGTATGGCTGGAAATCGAGGCAGCCTACTCTTATTCTCTGATCACCTCAGTACTAGTTAAATCATTTTGTTTTGACTCTCAACAACATGTACTGTATATTTCAGTTCTTCGCAAAGTTGTTTTACAAGCAGTGAAACACTGGGTTTTATTCCTGTTTTTTTAATGGAGAAGGCCTGTAAAGTCAACCACATCAGGGGGAGATGATTTGATATCGAATTGAAGTAGAAGCATTTACTCATTTTGAGAGAAAATATTTTTCTAAAAGTGATCATAGACTGTAGTCTTGCGGGTGTGCTGTGGATTCAAATAAATAATTTAATTTAAATGCAAAAAATGTGCAAATATCCCAGGGCATTGTGATGTGAACAGGGTAGATAGAAATGGTAAGAGGTAGCAACAAGGGACTGTTGATTTTCAATAAACTATTTGTATTATTTGTTTGTTATGTGGATGTTTATTCAATTAGCCCCAGTACTGTTCATCCTTATTAAGATTCCGAGCCTGCACACAATTAATGATTGCTGCCACATCATACGTATACAAAATAACTCTGCTGCATAATTGTTGTTATTGTAGTCATATTGTCTATGATTGGCATGATTGAATTTACTTCTCGAGTCACATGCAAGGTGCTTATCACCCATTACCCCACAAAACAATTACTCCAGCTTATCTTTATGACATTTGAAGGTAATGTTTTGTGTCATGCCGCCTGGAAAAGTAGCTAAGAAAATCCAATGCTGCCAACAATGAGCAGTCTCAAGAACGAATATCGGCACAATGGTTCATGCAAGGTCCCAGCACCTCACAAGAGGCATATTGCTGAACCTCACCAATCCACCAGCCCACATACACACCTTCACACCACCTTCACCCTATGTCTCCATTCCCTCTTTTCACACTCCATCGAAAAACTGCCCTCTGAATGATGTATGGGTGAGAACAGGTACGTGGATGTCATTTTTCACCCTATCCACTTACTTTCCTCTCTCCACGTTGGTTGCTGGCTGGGCTGACTGGGCCAGGGATGCTATCATGTTGTAAAAATGTGATGCCCAGCATCTTTATTTTTAATGGTTGAGAGTAAATCCACATGATGTATACACTCCCTACTGGCCAGAGCTTTTTGGGGGGGGAGCACTGCTGATCTGCCACTCTCCTACAGGAAGCCTTTAAATAGCTGGATTACTTATTTGACGGCTTTAGTTGTAGTGTTTATCCAGCAAATGCGTTTTAGATTACTCCAAGGAGTCAACTGCCATAAGACTGGTTTATTAACCAGAACTTCATCTGCGCTAAAAGGGGCACCACTGACAAAACTTTGACCACGACCTGTGGTCATTGTGTCTATTTTGTGAGACAATTTATTGTCCCCATGGTGGCATGAATTAAAAAGTAAGAAGGGTGTAGACTTGTTTGACTAAAGGTAACACTAATATACATATAATTGTTGTGTTTTTAATATTTTCCTGGAGGCCTCAATACTATTCTCGCTCCTTTTTCTCTCTTCTGCTGCCCTTGATGTAGGTAAGTGTTTTTGTTTTTCTACTTGCTGCTGTATGTACCCATGTATCCATCCACTCCATTTCATCCAAATTGCTGTCGGCAAAGAGGAAGCCATTCTGCACAGCACAAGAATTTGACAGAAAAACCTCGAGATGCTTTTACTCCTTGAGATTTCTTGCTATTGAAAACTTTTCTCATTTCCAGTGAAGTAACTTTTGGTTAAGTTCCAATTCAGTGAAAGAACAAGAAACACATCATTCCCATGACATATATGGTTTTCAAGGAGATACAAAAAAGAAACGAAAAAGGGAACATGCTTTTTCCTATATATATTTATATATATATTAGTGTGTGCCATAATTACCCACTGGTTTTAATTTATTTTGTATTGACAGAAATGGTCTCTCCTTACCATTACATTTCTAAATGTGTTTCTTACACTTTGTTAAAGCCATAAATCCCTCTAAAACAGCTGTATGTGATGACGGGCATGGACTGTGCTAAATGTCAATGGCGTCTTAGTTAAACCTTAATGAAAGAACTTCATCCTTCGTGCTTCTTCTCTGGCTCACCGCTGTTTGGCAGGGTAGAAAGAACAACTTGGTCTTGGTCTTCTTCTGTTGCCATGGAGACAGTTGTATTTGTTCCAAGTGCAGCCGCAGTCAGTGTTTAGAGCCCTTACAACTCTTGAGGCACTGTTACTTTTTCTTTTTTTTTTGAATGAGCAGTTTAATTAATGACAAAATAATGAACAGGGATGTGTGTTAAAAGAAGGTATAGATTCAGTTTAGATTGTCTCTTGTATGGTTTTAGTGATTTTCCTATCTTGGCATGCTTGAACCCATAGAAGATAAATGAAACAGAGGTGGTATTCTTGTCCGTTTGCATCCAATACACACATGTAGCCCCTCAGTGTATTGTTATATGAATCTGCTTGATGATGTGGAAAGCTACTGGATTCCTGAAGGATGAGGCTAGTGAGGAGGTCAGTGTTGGAGGCAAGGATTGATTCACTTGTAACTTAGACGAGTGCTGCCGTGTATTTTCATTTGGTTTCAGACTAGTAACAGCTCATAGAGGTCATTAGGATTCCACACAGTTTTGATCTCACTGTTCCAGTGTGTTCTAGAGAGAGAGGTGGATTTTGGAGTTGTTCTCATGTTGTTCTGTAAGCCAGGGTTGAGACCAGGCTTTTCAAGGATTGCCGACAATACCGTTGTGCCTTTTCTCTCATCTGGTTCATGTTTTTTATTTAGCAGTTTCCTCTCATATACAGTCCGTTATTCTCGCTCAAGGCAACGCTGGAATATTTTCTACATTTATGGATTGCTCGTATTTAAGTATTCTTTAGAAATGGACTGCACTATAAAGTCGGATTGCCCAATAAAGGAAACGCAGCTTAAAATTGCTTGTATTCTACATGCAATGCGTTTATTTTCAAATGGCGGAAATAATCTTAAAACAGAAATGAGGGAGATCAAGTTTACAATTTGAGCATCAGTACTTACACCCACAGTAAAGTTAATACTAGCAGAAAGCATCTGTTAGCCTGTGATGAATTCAGACCCTTGCCCCATAGCTGTCTATCTAGGCCAAGAACCTGCTAGGTGGACTTCTTTGCTATACCTGAATTTCTGTAGGTTTATCTAAGGCAATGTTTCCCCAAAGCGGGCCTAATCTGGGAGGCTGACCCGTACTGCCCCAGGCTAGATCAAACTCAGGGCTGAAGCCACGGCTCTCCCACAGTCCCAGCTATGCCACCCTTTGATAGTCGTAGGCCCAAATCCTTTAAATGTCGGGCAGACTTTGAGAGACACTACAGCTCAGGAAAAGAAGCAGGCACTTGCAGGGAGCTTACATTCTCTGGGGAAAAGCAATGTCCCACTTTCAGAAAAGGGGGGAGAGTACCTTCACATCACTTCGGGCACCACTTGGAGGCTGTGGCAGCAGGTATGAGGACATTCATGGTCCCAAATGGCTTTGTGACTGCGGAGAAGTGGCCTCCATCTTCCTTCCTTCCGTCTCATGCATCACACTTATGAAGTGATGCAGGCTAGGGGTTGGATCCTAAGGGAGTTCAGTCCAGAATGCATGGTGCTGCCCTGCACCTAGAATTGTGTTACTCGTTCAGCAGTACTGCCCAACAAGAGTGCATACACAGAATTTAACTGTGGTCTTTCTATAATGAATATTGGTCTTCCCCATATAAGGGTCAGATTTTATTTATAACCTGCAGTTGAATGACGTTAAATGTGTGGCAACATAAATGAAGACACGTAGCCCTTATTTCATTAGTCCCCTGCAGGTTAACAGAAAGTTCCTTCAGTTTAGCAGAATTTCATAGCATTTTTATACAATTTAGGCACAACTTAATATGTGGATAATGGCACAAACAGCTAGGGGTTCAGACTTTACTGTTATTACACACTCAAATTAGCTCTAGATTGTATCTTTGTTTGCATATTTGCCCCTATTTTTAAGTTACATTTAGGGTACACATAAAGCAGTACAAAGACCTTGTGCATATGCCTTTGAAGGACAGTGGGAATTCATGGGGGAGCCATCTCAGAAGTGGATAAATGTTTCATTGCCATAAAGCAACAGAGAAAAAGATTTTCCTGGGTGTCGAAGTGGAAGAGAAGGCATTGGGAGGGTGAAAGAGATGAGGTGAAAGAGGATATGATGCATTGCAAACAGTTAGAGGAAAATGGAAAAAGAGTGAGAATGACAGAGAGATAGTGTGACGGGGGGTGCAGAAATGAGAACAATGAAAGATGAAACAAAGAAAGGTGGGAAAGCAGGAATTAGAGTGACAGTGACAAGCATCTTGTATACAGGGAGTTGAATGAAAATGATTAATTTGCACACTAACACATGGGGGTCTAAAGACACAGAGAAAGGAAAAGTTTCCTCATGCTCTGAGCCTTCTGGATGCTTACCGTATCTACGTCAGGGATATTTCCTCTGTGACTTATCTGGGGACACGACAGTGCAGTTGCAAATGACAGAAAACGTAGATGGAAGATGTCAACAAGCTCAATTACATAACTGACAGCAGATTGGTTTTAATTGATTTGATGATGTGCAAAATCCGGGTTAGACTCCCTTATCTTTTTGATGCAATAAAATTGATGTATTATGAATAATTAATGACAATTCGGATCTTGTGAGCATGAACTGGTATCATTGTAGCAGTTTGGTGCCATTATGCAAGATGCCCCATTGTCACATGTATAGGGGAAATGTAATTCTAATGATTAAGCTAACCTATTTTATCTTATTTAGATTTAGCTGAGAGTGCCTTAAAATTAGGAGACACCGGAGAGGAAGTTCTCTCAGTGTGCAGTCTTTCGCCAAGCACGGGTATTTGAAGTTCATGAGGCAGGGATCTTAAACACAGCATCATCTCCAGGGCATAATTTTCTCTTTGAATCTGCATTCCCACACCTTGGGAAAACCGGAAGCAGGGCTGAACTGAGAGCCCGGCAGTTCCTCGTCTCTGCCACCCCCCATCTCTCCCTCTCCCTCTCCTCTCTCTCTCGTCTGAAAGAAATACTGAAGTAGGTTAGCACTCAGCACTTGCAGGAGGGAGGAAATTGAAATGCTGAAATAAGGAGTAGCTTGGGAGAAGATGGAGGAGCTATAACCGGGACAAAATTGCCCCGCCATGATGAGAAGGAGAGACATATCTGCTCAGACACAGGGGAGTTCCTCCACTGGCCAATCACTGAGGCATGTTGCCATGCTTTATTCTTCATTCCAATCTTGCTTTAGTGTCAACTCCAGCCTTATGAATACTTATTTTTTTCGTCTTTTTCGCTTGTTGAATCCACATCCCCTCTAAAATTACATTGCCACGCTGGGGTATACAGGTTTGGGAGTGTAGGGATGTAATACACTTCAGAATGAAACGGGCGTCCTCCTGCCTGTCCGTGCTCGCTTCTTATGAGAGATTACTCCAGGGATTTTGATTGAGCAACAAGAATTCATGCTACATCTTCATCGGCTCAGGGCCTGTAAGCAGGACGCAACGCATGCAAGTGCACACACTTGTCTCACTCATACAAGCACGAAACACGCTCACACACACGCAACTGTCTTACTGTAGTATGCTCAAGCTAAACCACCAGTTACTTTATTATAGTGCTCCCTTGTGGCATATCTTCTGTATTTGTTTTGTCACATTACATCACTTTCAGCTGACTCTCTTTCCAACACAGCAGCTATAGCACAATATGAGATTCCTTTTTTCTCAAGGTGACATTGATAATTTCAGTTTTATGCTGAAGTGTATTTACGCCCACTGCTGAAATTGGATAACAAAAACCAATGTACACTTCCTAGGGAACCCACGTCTCAAAACCCATTTGATCAGCGTTTGAAAGACACATGCTGAGATCTGTTGACAACGATGTTTATGCTCTGGCTGCGTAGCAAATAGCTTGTTGTTTTATGAGAAAGTGAAAGAGACATGGGAGAGTGACTCAGACAGTCCCAATTCAATAACCCATATCGTGTGGCAGGTCTGACTGTTATCAGTATGGTTTTTAATGGTTTTTCACTGCACTGAATACTTGATTCAAAGCCAGGCCTCTACTGTAAAATATTCAGTACAGTAGCATTTGTCAGGTCCTTGCTGCAGGGAAACCCTCTGTATTTATCAGACCTCCCACTATACAGTATGTCTGACTTATATATATACAGCTCTGGAAAAAAATAAGAGACCATTCCAAATTTTATATTTACTCAAACACATACCTATAATTAGTAAAACCAGACAACTAATAATTGTGCAGTGGTCTCTTAATTTTTCCAGAGCTGTATATATATACATATATATATATAGATATATATATATATATATATATATATATATATATATGTATATAATGAAAAACTGAAACACAATCTTGAATAGTAAAGGAAACTTTAAAATCTTATCTATACAAAAATGTCATGTCCTGTGGATTGCCATTCTGCGTTGCCCTTGTAGCCCTGATTTCACCTGTTCCCAGTGTTCACCTGTCTCGTGTTCCGTCGTTAGTGCTGTGTATATATGTGCTGTTTCCCTCTTTCCCTTGTCGGTTCATTGGGTATGTTTGGTTCTTTACTCTGATGCCGTGGCTTTTACCCGTGGACTTACTTCTGTTTTTGCCACTGCGTTTATGTTTCTGCTTTTGCCTTGTGGAGGTTCCTCGTGTTTTGTATTGAGAGTCAGATTTATCTACCCATCAGCCTTACCTGTTTGTAAGTGGCTTTTTGGTTTTTCAAATAAATGGTTAACCTGCTCCCGCTGGTTTGCACTGTCTGCACTTCTCCTGCTGCCTGAACTGCTGCTGAACCGTTACAAAAACATCAAAATTGCAGTTATGTGCTTTCCATTGACGTTGATTTTCCGTGAAATTATGATGATGTGAAGATACACAAACATGTTGGAGAACCTATGCAGAAACACGTAGGTAAGGCGCAGGTCAGTAAGGCTCACGTAGGAGCTGCTGCACACGTATCAATGAGTCCTGCAGAGGTCCAAGTCCAGACAGAAGAAAAAAAATTTGAATGTTCACCTTCACGTTCACATTCACCTTCGTGGCAGCATTGAGTGCTCATCATTATGTTGAGGTTCTTCCACACACGGATGCATCTTGCATCTGTTGTTCTAACAATTTAAGGACTTTGCTGAAGAGAATATGATACTAATACTTAACACTGTGTTTAAGCTCTGTGAAAATACCCGCAACAACCTTTAGTGCAACATGGCTAGACCCATCCTTTTTGAGTGGAAGCTTGGAAAAGTTGTATAGGCACGCTTAGCTAATCAGAATTAGCTATTCAACACAAGAGCTGGTTACTGCATAAAAGTGTAACCCTGCCCCTATCCACTTTTCTTCCAAACAGACTTCAACCAAACAGACAGCTATTAGAGCTATGAGTGCCTTTGTCCCAGGACTCTGTCAGACTCTACCCCGGTCTGATTGCCACTGGGCCGTGTCAGGGCAGAGTATTTCCAAAGAATTTCCCCCATGGAGTCTCTCATGACAGAGGACAGTGGCGGTGGCTGGTCCAAACTCTGCCCCTTGCCCCTTTGTGTCTGCACAACCACTGAACTAAGACTAGCTGCAGGGTGATGATAATTAGACTTTGTCATCTGTCAGTGGTACAGCATAGTCTTCTGTCTCCATGATCCCACTTCAGCTTCTAGTAACCTTATATCTATGAATAGAGGCAGAGCCCACTGACACTCCACTAGTAGCTGAGGGCTTGGTGTATGTGGAATGGGTTCACCGCAGCCTTTGACAATCTGATAAGGTTGAATCAACCAGTGCCATATCCATTTTCATAGAACTAGAGTTACAGCATGTAACCATTGATTCTTTATTGTTTGAGATTACAAGTCACGAAAGACATGTGGGCAGGTAGAAAATGATGAAAAAGGAAGTAAGCGTAAATGAGAATTTGAGGGTGTTTATTTGATCATCATGATTACCGCTGCTCTTCTGAGATGCCAGCCCTGCTCAGATACAATGCAGTGAGGTTACAGAGCTCCAGGGCCTTTGTTCCTCACTATTTTCTAGAACAATATACACTCATTCTTTTTATTCACATATTAGCTATGGTTTGGGATTTTGTTTGTCTTTTTTTCAACACACTGACAAAACCCACCTGTGGTTAAACTGTTTAAAGTTTTAAAAAAATGGCCTGTTAGAAAAGGGAGAGACGGTTTTAATGGACTCCACACAGCTTTCCTTTAAGAAGATTAAGCCCCTACCGACTGAGAAAAGGCTCGGTGTCCTTCCCTGCAGGATCAACAAATAAAAGAAATCATCTTCCCTGGGGCCATTTCACTGTTGAACAAAATGTAAAGGCCAGTGACCAGTCCTCACACTGTAGACCTTCAGCAGTGTTGTCTGTTTACCAGAGCAGTCCTGACATACTCTTATGTGTGCTGGATGTTGTATACATCTGTTCAGTATTCAACCTTGTTTTTCATCATCATGCTGTGTATTTTTTATAGCTACACGGACTGCTGTTAAACACTGATATACTCGGGCATAATGAGGATTTCTACTTCTGTTTGTTACCAACATTTTTATATATATATAGACTAGTGTACACTTGAAGCCTACAAACATGATTTGAGTTGGAGTTACGTGCAAAAATGCGAGTAAAGCATGAGTCATGTTGAGGCCGGTGTAGATGGCTGCATTGTTTAAAACCGAAGCACATTAGTTCCATCAGATGGACTGGAGAATGTGTCAGATAGTCTCATATGTAGAGTATTACAGTAAGAGATTATATCTTCAAAGGTTTTAAAGCAAAAATAATTATTGTGAACCCCACCAAATCCACAGTTTTTTTAGTAACACTGTGAGAGAGGAGAATGTGGGTCTGAGATCAAGGCCTTAGCTGGTGGGATTGTGTCACCACTGGGGAATTGTTGCAGAGTGTTTGAAATGACCGTGGGGTATGGCTTTGCTGATGCAACAACAAGAATGCCTAGATTGTGCTTAAATCCTGTTCACCTTTCCCCAGAGTCCAGTGCTACTGCAATTCAGGTTGTTGCTTGGCTCATAGGAGTTAAAATCCTCTCCAGCAGCAGTTACACCTGTCACTTAATGCATCCCGGCAGGATCAGATGATAACATTCACAGTGAAATCACAGGTGTAAGCACAGTGTGTAGCAGAAATGCACACACGCATGCACAAGCAATCGACGCCTACCGCTTTAACTTATGCACATTCCATGCACATACCTTACACTATGCACATACAAGCTTACAAGCAAGAGCCATAGAGGGCAGACATAAATGTGCTCCATCAGCACCAACATTACTTCCTCAGTCATTCACGCAAGCCACAGTCGTGCATGCAAATATACGCCAACACACACACACACCATTATTGCCCATGCTTACACAGTGTGAGAGCTTTTATTACATGTAACACAGACTGAGGGATGCCAGGCACCCAATATTCACACTCCCCTCTCTGGCAATCTATTCTTACCTAATTATTGGGAGGGGGGCTTGAGACCTGCCTTAATTTGCCACTGTGCAGTGTGCAATTAATCAAGGCCCTTGCTAACTGACAGCCTTAATGGACGTGCTAAGCTCCTCTGTGATTGTGTGCTGGCTGCCTGTTCCATCAGTGCGTAGCCTCAGAACTCAGACAAGCATACCCTTCAAGAGAGCGGCTACACATACGAGGACACTTCCACTGAATTGAATGGTAGGGTGGAGAACTGAATGAGTACATTCATCTTTGCTTACACACACCCACCTCTCAGTTGCACTGTGGTAATAACTGTGTTAGAAATATCAACCTTTGATTCTTTATGATACCGAAAGGCTCATACCCAACTGAAGCGCTTGTGGCGGCATTTTGCATCAAGTTAAAACAATTCTTGTTTTTCCTTTGAGCAGGGGAATGAATGTACAGTGATTATATAGAAAGCGAGAAAACAAAGGCAACCATGGGTGCTTTTAGGGTTTCCAACAGTCCTCTGGCACTTAAGATCTCAAATGCAGTCAGATGGAGAGAGCGTGAGCATGTTGCCTGAGGTGTAATGCAATGACAGAGATGTGGCTGCATTTACACCTGGGAAAAAACTTTTCAGAGAAAGTCTGCATTCTCCAGAGGTCTGACCTCTACGAGGATGTGGTGGAGTGTTCTATGAAGCATTAGTTCTAAACTTTAGGGCACAATTCAAGTGCACTCCAGAGAGACCTTCCTATGTTGTATCTCAGGGTCAGGCAGTAGGAACATAGGGCTCATCATGGCACTTAAGAATCAGAACCTCTTAAACTGAACCATAAATGCACTGTATTTTTTTTTCACAGACAACTGGCCTAGTTTCATTTTATGTTATATAACATTGCACGTGGTTTGTTGACTGAAGGACCTTTCAGCTGGTCCTGTTTCTTCCTCCACTGTCACTATACAGTATGTCTATTAAATCAGGTGGGAAAAAATAGCTCACTATAGTTAATGTTTCTCTGGTCCTGATGTTTAATTAAATGTTAGACTGTTAAGAGCTCTTTTTTGCCATGCAGCCTTCCAAGAGTCACTCACAGCTCGGTTTCCATCTGAGGTCCCCTTCTTCTGATTTCATGACCCATCTTCAGCAGGAACATAAAGACTTGGGTGTCCTGATGGTTTAAGTGAAACCACCCCAAGATGTTTGTCACCTGTAAATCGCCTCTCGCCTTAATTTTCTTCTACTAAAGTAAAGATTCAAAAAAAGAAACTTTAGAAGAAACCGCTAGAAAAAACATTAAACAAATTGCTTTTTGGGTTTAACACCATTCAATAGGAATGGTGTTAAACCCATCCCCAAAAGATTCATTCACTCATTTTAAAAGCACAGTTTCGGTCAGAATTACTTTAAGAAAGAAACGTATCCTTTTATGTGCCTCAGCACACAATGCTGTGGACCAAGATAGAATCCTAGCCATAGTTATTATTGTCTATTTCCCTCTTTGTTTCTGCTTTATGGCCCCATAGGCGACCATGAATGGCAAATTACTGAGAGTACATGAAGATGAGTTGTTATAATGAAAGCACAAACAATGCTAAAGATGAAAGATGGGTGGAGACAGAACTGCCAATGTGATGATGCACCACGGTGTTGGGTGAAAATCCTGAAAGCAGCACCACTGATGGTGCTGCTTTTGACAGGATTGCTGAGGAGTGAATTTCGGATTGCAATGAAAGTTCTCTACATGTGAGGCAGGGAGCCTAACTAGAACCTCTAAGCATTGTGCCAGTCTCTCTTTCTCCCTATCAATCTCTCCATCAGGAACCATCAGCAGTTTTACAGAGATGAGACTTTGGATCAGTTTACAACAGTTGGCACAATTAACACCATGACCTACGTAGGATAAAATGGCATTATACAATATGTACCTATCAGCAATTTGAAGAACATCACTAACTTTACATATAGTAGTGGGGAAAATATTCAGTATATTAGCCAGTGCACCTATTAGACCACAGCTATACAAAATGAATTAATATCATAATCTTTATAAAGAAAATTCAAACATTTAATTTCCCCCTCATATTGAGCCAGGAGCGATTATTTGCTTTTGTGTTCAATAGACATCCATGGATAGTAATTATGTGAAATCATGTGAATTGTTCTTCAGGCTATTTAAATATTCAGCTACTGTGTCACACTGTTATTGTTTCCGTGTTTATAAATAGGCAGCTTCCTGGAAATGAATATCCAATGAGAGTTTAGCATTAGCGTTATTGTGTATCATACTGTTTGACCCGTAGAAGAAATATGATTGCATCCCTATGGAATTTCTACCGCTACAGAAGCCTATTGATGTTCACCCTAATGACTCGCGCACAAGCCATTTTTAAATATACATATTTGGAATTTTGTTTTTTATTCAGCTTCTTAAGTGTGGTTCTGTATTGTCTTTTTGTTTGTATCACCACAGTTATATTTGAGCATGTATTGACCCTTCTTACCTTTTTTATATGAGCACGTCACGTGAGAGTTGAATTAAACTTTAATATAATCCTTAAATTGCATAAATGACCACTGATGCCAGTCTGTCCACTCATGTTACTGTAAGCAATTTTGGATTAAAATATGCACCAGATGGCATATGCTAATCCAACAGTGACAGCATTGCTTGAGATACCAGTGACTAGAAAAATGCAGAAAGTGCCACTCCCAAAAACGTGTGCCTCGACCTCTGTGGTCACTCACCCAGATGGAGAGTGTACAATGATGGAAAAGCCCCAGGGTTATGGTGATATGAATGGCCAAGCACTGACCTTTGACTCCACAGCACTTTACCCCCAACTGTGAATAAATGATTTTAAAGGGCCCCATCCCAGAGGATTAATGTGCTCAGCAAGTCTTCAAGCTGCTCACAGAGAGCAGACAGAGTGAAAAATGTGCCATTGACTCGTTACAGTACTGTGATACAGTGACAGTAAATGTTGGAACAGCTCTGTTAGGAATCCAGTTTCTTTTGTCATTGAGGAATCAGCTCTGTGTTAAGGGCAATAGAGGTATCACGGTAGGTGCCAAGGTGAGATCAAACATAATATGCAGAACTGTAAAGTAATGAAACATATTAATCAAATCAGACAATTGCTACCTGAACATTTGTCTCAACTCAGAGGGAAAAGCAAGCAAGTTCAAATTGATCGAGTAAGTTAGTACGTCAAAAAAGGGCATAATTAGGAAATTGTCCAAGTTCTAAGATCTCCATTTGTCACGGTGACCATTACAAATGGACGTGCTTGAACAGGTGGTGAGTCCGGACAGGTTTTTGGTGTACAGCACAGTATGAGCCAAAAACCGGTAAAATAGTTACACTTATACTCCTAAAGGAGTAGTTAGACGTTTTTGGAAATAAGTTTATTCGCGTTCTTGCCGAGAGTGAGATGAGACGATTGATATCACTCTCTCACATCTGTATGGTAAACATGAAGCTACAGCCAGCAGCCAGTCAGCTTACTTACTTAGGCCTTTGTATCCCCTAAGGAACATAGGCCATCGACGAAAGCCCTCCATCCTCTCAGGTCTTGGGTCATTCGATCCAGTTTCTGCCATGACAGCCCCTCAGCCTGTCAGCTTAGCCCTAGCAGACTGGAAACAGGGGGAAACGGCAAGCCTGGCTCACTCCAAAGCTATCAAGATCTGCCTTCTACCTCTAAAGATCGGCTTCCAATCTAAGTGAACTGGCATCTGGTTCCAGCTTTATATCCACCGCACATATATGTGAGTGGTATCAATCTTTTTAACTGCCTATTCAGGAATGCGAATACGTGTATTTCCAAAAGTGTTGAACTATTCCTTCAGGTAGTGCAACTCCGCCAAAATATGATATATTATGTTATGTTATGATATAGAGCAGTTAAAATTGTATAAATCACACATTTCACAATTTTTCAGTTGTATGAATCATATCACCAACAGTAGCAGTTGTATGCTATTAGGATTAATCCTCACAATATCTACTTAGGTGTCACTGTCAGATTGCACTGGACTCACTACTTTTATTCTTTTTTTCTTTTCATACTTATAACTATTCAGGGGGATAAAGACAAGGCACGTATGTTTGAATGGTACAGTTGATACATTTGAGATCTAACAAAAGGTGATCTATAGGGAAAAATGTTGTTTTCTGAGTTTGCGCCAGTTACCGCAGTTATTTCAAGGCACATCAAACTTCAGAATTGCGTCTTCACATCTGAAATGTGAATAGCTGGAAGGAAACCAACCGGATATTAAACATGAAATAATTTTTGTGTGAAATTGCTATTTTCTGTTTTCTTCTGCATTTTGCCATCTATCATCTGCCCAATGTCTGCCTGTTATTGTCAGATTTGATTCCAAACAAAATGGATGCGGTTGATATGCTTTCATATTCTGATAAATTTTCCAGCAGGAAGATAAATAGTCCTGATATGTTTGTGCTTGTACAAGCGTTTTGCAGGGGTAGCACATTTGTCAGGCACTGTCAGCGGAGTCCTCATGGATCACTTGGTATCCAGGAAGAACGTAGGCCGGAACAGACGGACGGGGTCGCTTTAAATGGAGATGCCACGCTCACATGCCTGTAAATAGAGCATCGGACTACACCACTATGTCGAACTACGTAGAACATATTATATGTATTATCAGCACCGGTGTGTGTGTGTGTGTGTGTGTGTGTTAGCTGGTTTCTGCCCGCAAAAGGAGCCACAAAGCCTGGGGTGAATTATGGTGTGTCGGCAGTTTTCTTTTTTTCTTATAGCTTTATGTGAGTTGAATATGAATCTCCCCCTCTCTAATCTCCCTCTTTCTTTCTTAATGCTAGTAAAGTAAGACCCTCGGAAGCTGAGAGCATTGTGTAAGTGTAAAGCCTAATTAAGCACAGGGGTGAAAAATCAGAGCGGGAGCTAGGAGAGGGGTGGTTAGGGATAGCAGCAGAATAAACGGTTGGGTGTGGAGGGAAAAGCTTTGCACACAGCACAATCCTACTGTTGTTTTCTATGCATTTCACAAGCCGTCACATCACCGTCTGTTTTCCTTCAGCTTGAAGTCCTAGTTTGTATTCCTGTCCACTTTCTGATCAGAAACCCCCAGTGGGGCAGCCCTCTGCAGCCATCACTCCAGGAGTAAGGCTGGTTGGAGATAATTAAATCTGAGCTAAGTGATGCGGCAGAGTTGGTTGGGAGGTAATGGTCACCCGTCTTCAGCTAGGACTGTGGATTGTCCTGTCCAATGACAAAGCAGAAGTGATGCACTGCCTTGGAACGGCACAGGCAAATAGTTAAGGAGGACAGGGGCAACATGCCGTTAAATTGAATGGGAAAGATCTTTAAGGCAGGGCTCGGCTCTCAGGCAGTGGGCAGAGCTGATAATTTCAACGTCTACTAATCTCATAAATGCCACTGAGTGCTAACAGCACCTGAACATGATGTGTTTATAATATTTTGTTATTTCAGTTGCTAATATTTAGCTGTTTTGTTCTGCTTCCAATCAATCATAAAGCAATCAAACACACTTGCTGGTTTAATGAGAAAGGACACTAATATGGATAACTGAATTCATCTCTGATAGATGGCTGCAGTATTCATGTTATCATTCCCTGATTATGTGTAAAAACTTGTTCATTCTACACATTATATAAAATATACAGTATATGATCCAGCATTTAAAATCATAGATTGTATGAGACTTAAGTTTCATACAAACAACTACTGTCTCTTAGTTCAGTCTTTAGATTTGACGTCTCGATCAAATGCACGTTCAGGGGCTAATCGATAGATCATAATACAATTATGCACACAATCCATAGTTCACAGTCAATCACCATCAAGTCTGAAACACTGCGTATGCTCTCGGGCCACTGGCATTATCCAGGGTGCTGTTACACTAACTGTGATAAAGCAGTACTGATAGAGCAATTACTTCACACATTTCTTACTGCATTTGCATTTTGATTTTAAGCATTTCGCTCAGGCCTTCATCTATTTGCAATGGGCAATATTGATCCAGCAGATGGCTAACTAGTTCAGGAGTCTGTGCCTGTGGTGTATGTGGTTTACTCTAAGTGTAAGACAAAAAGTCTCTCTTGTCATTTCATGCAGAAGCTCAAAATGTGTAGACCCACAATTCCTCTCGATCAATGGGCACTTTCACAAAGTCTTTTCCGGCTAACTGGGCATCGATTCATTTACTGAGTCTTTATGCAGCTCAACTCTGTGGAAAAACACCCCACAGCACTACTTTTCACAAAAAACTGCTTAACATTCCATGGTTTTTTATTTTCCTTCATGTCGCAGTGACATATTCACTCATCTCGATGAGTGAATATGGCACAATATTCCCTACCACAGCTCATGGAATCACATTCAGCAGGGCCACTAAGACAGGCAAATTGAGGCTCATTTTATCTGAGTTTACATTACAATATTTTATTGTCTCTGTATAGTACTCTTAGAGCAAAGTTGAACCAGAGTCAAATTCCTCGTATGTTCGATTCTGATTATTATCGCAAAGCTGTCAGGAGTAAAAAGAGAACTGGCATCCCCGGCTCAAAGTTTAGAAAATGGAAAATCTTTAAAAGTGCAAGGTCTGGGTACACAGTAAAGCAAGGTAATCAGTGATTGCATAAGTGCTTAAGAAGCCAAAGAGTTCTTTGCAATGATAAGAAAAAGGGCTCCAAAATGATCATCAATTATCATCTGAATGTTACTCCTCTTAGCAGTCTAATAACATGCCAATGATGAGATTAAAGGCCCTGAAAACCTACACCGATCAGCCAAAACATGGTCTGCAGCTACGCAGCCCCATATGGAACAAACTGTGATGCTCTGTGTGTTCTGACACCTTTCTATCAGAACCACCATTAACTTGTTCAGCAGTTTGAGCTACAGAAGCTCTTCTGTTGGATCGGACCACACGGGCCAGTCTTCACTCCCCACACACATCAATGAGCCTTGGTCGCCCATGACCCTGTCGCTGGTTCACTGGTTTTCCTTCCTTGGACCACTTTTGGTAGGTACTGACCACTGCAGACCAGAACACCCCACATGAGCTGCAGTGTTGGAGATGCTCTGACCCAGGCGTCTAGCCATCATAGTTTGGTCTTTGTCAAAGTCGCTCACAACCTTAAAGTTATGGCTGATCAGTGTATATTTCTTATGTTGTGAATAGATAATGTGTGGATCTTCACAAAATAATCCATGATGATTCCAGACTTGGTCCGGTCTTTCTGTCCATGCTTCCTTGATTTAAGGAGGTTATTTCACATGATGGATTTCTGTATTTTGTGTTTTGCCTGTGCTTTTATCACTGGTTTGTGTTGCTTAGTTGAAAAAATGTGACATCGCTTACCCCTGAGCACCAATCAGGATTCAGCAAAATGTAATCAAACTGCACCTACACAGAGCTGATGAAGCAGATGAGTTGAGTATCACAGAATGATACCTAATGATGTTTCCTTTTTTTTCCAAGCTGTGTCTTTGATTGTTGCTTATTCAGTGACGTCTGTTTAAGGTTGAAAACAAATACTCTTTTCTGGATCTTTTAGTAAATGGTTAAATGGTTACATTTATAAAGCGCTTTACAAGGTTTTTGCCGTTCATTCACGCACACACACCGATGGTAGCAAGCTACCACACAGGTCGCTGGGCAACCACCGGAAACAATTTGGGGTCCAGTGTCCTGCCCATGAACACCACGACATGTGGACAGGGAATCGACCTGCCAACAATTTTGTGAAAGCTATAAACCCTGAGGCTTGTGTTGTTCAAGAGGGCACTTACAAAGCAAATACGTCTTCATCTAATTTAGAGAACTTGTGGTGTTTTCCTCTTCATTATAAGGACATTTTCTCGTTCTTAAATGTTTTTTAAATGTTCTGTGTTGCACTATTATACCCATATGGTATATAAGATTTTAAATACAAAGATAGCTTAAACAGTACACATAGACTTTGTGATTACAATGGTGTCTACAACTGCACATTTTACCCAGACTGAATGTAATGTAATGTGCAGCGTAAATAGACATCGCACCTGATGGACAATAGCTCTGCTTACTCTCATTAAATGGAAGAAAAAAATCACAGCTGGAAATTTTGAAGTTAAAAGATCCAGAACATGTAATAAAAACGTATTAGGTTAATTCTCTTGTCAGCGCCCTTGACCAAGTTACTGGCTTAGAACTGTGAGTCGGCCCCCCGGGCGCCGCATAGTGGCTGCCCGCTGCTCCTAATACGTAGGATGGGTTAAATGCAGAGAATGAATTTCCCTACGGGGATAACTTAACTTAATTAACTAACTTAATGATTGCTGTAATGCAATACTTTCCACAGTTATTTTAATTTAAAGAGAAAGAAATTTTGCAAGACGCAAAAGTGCCGTTGCTATGGTTACTTTGCGAGCTAATTCTTCTGTTCCACTTTTTAAACCTTTGACCAGAACTATGTGTCATCCAAAAACGTAATGTAACCATGGTATAATATAACATAGAGCTTCATTTCATTTCTCTTCCAGTAAGCCAGTCGCTCAGTCAGCTCCTATAATGCTCACGTACTCACCCCGCCGCCTTATCCTTCACCTCCCTCCACCAAGTTTTGGAGGACTCGAGAGCTTGACTCCTCGTGCTCGCCATCCAAGCCTCATCATTTATCATTCAGGAACCTCACATCAGAAAATGGGCTTTTAATTATTTATTTTCTCGCAGTGTCCTGGGTAATTTGGGGGCAAGACCTTGTGGTGATTTACAGGAAGGCCTCGACGGGTGACAAATTTTCTACCCTGGTGATATGATTGGAACTTTTACTGTCTTCCTCCAACTGCCTGTTCGTTCTAAGTTTACCAGTTACTGAAAAAATTTGTCTTTCTGGGTATTTTTAGTGCTCTCTTCCCTATATCCCAGTACAGGAGTTATACTTAAACATGGAGTTATTCACCACGTCTGAATTACACCACCTCCTGTCATGTTATGTCTCACCACAAATCCCTGTTTGAAGCAGATACATATCAAATTAAAGAAGCAAGACGCCATCAAGTTGTCTTTAGATGAACAGGCATTATTCATTACTTTGTTTTGTCAGTCTCACCTCTTCCTGAATAATCAAGCTTTTCCAACAGGTGCACTATACAAGCACTCAACCGCAAGGAATACATTTTCAGGAATAAGGAAGAGATCAAGTTTCAAGTTTAATTGTCATATGCAGTTTAACGCAGGGTCAACATTGCAATGACATGTGCCAGACAAGAGTCGGCCAGCTCAGCAATAACAAACACGTTGAACCTACTAAAATTGCAGTCCAAACGGGATATGAAAACAAAACAAAATATAGGATGCTATATAGGAAGTAGAAAATTACAGAATAAGGGCAATAGTAAGCAATATTGATAAGTCAAGCATAGAATATTCATTATTTACATGTAGTGACAGAGGATTTTGCATAAAGTGTATTGCACAGGTGAAAGGAGCATGTTGTGTAGTGACAGTTTAGCAGTGAGAGTTCAGCAGCCTGATGGTTTGTAGGAAAAATCGTTTTTTGAGTCTGGTGGTGCATGCAGCCATGCTCTTGTACCTCCTACCAGACTGCGTGCTGGGTGGCTATGATCCTTGATGATGCTGTTATTCTTACTGACATTTGTTTAATTTTGAATTTTTAAAACACATATCAGCCAGGTTTAAATTGACCAGTGGTCATAAAATTGCCCAGTGATCCCTGAACACGTAATGTAAATAACCATGTTAATCTTCCATTCATGTAACTATGAAATTAAGCAGGAAACAAAACATGCATTTTTTAAGAAACAACAGTGACATCCATGCTCATCATTTGGGAAGAAAAATGCAATTTGGACAGAGTATGCTCATAACGTCGGTAGCACTAGATTGAATAGGGGAACCGTTACATTACAACAGATTGCTAATGATCACATTCGGTGTTGAATGACAAACCATAGATCACTGAAATTACTCTAATTGCATTATGCTAACTGACCTCTCTGTGAGAAACAAAACCATACAAGGTGAAGCACATCATTAAAGACAAAGCATTGCTCCCTGTAATATACTGTGATTTCTTCCCATATTTTGGCCAAACAGTCTCCACAGAGAGCAGCAGAGCTAGAATGTCACGGGGGAGTTCAGATAAAAACCCACAGTCCTGTGAGTTCACACACTTTTCTGTCTTTTCTTTCCTCTCTTCCCCTCTTTATTTTGTGTGCAGGCACCATCAT
Source organism: Gadopsis marmoratus (assembly GCA_036023855.1). Taxonomy (NCBI): domain Eukaryota; kingdom Metazoa; phylum Chordata; class Actinopteri; order Centrarchiformes; family Percichthyidae; genus Gadopsis; species Gadopsis marmoratus. The sequence goes on along the minus strand of JAVQJF010040469.1, from coordinate 67,461 downwards.
GTGTGCGCCGTGGTTTGATTAAGAGCTCCCCAGGGTTTGGCAGAGAGAAGAGAATGTGTTTACTACAACACATTTATGCCATATACAATGTTCAGTTTGTGGTCCTGATTGAGCCCAGTAGGCCGATAGAGATGGCAGCCTCTGCTCTCTCTAAACCTCTGGGGGTTAATTAACCAGACTAGGTAACTAGCTAGCAGCCTCCGATTGCATTAGAAGACAAACAAACCCATTGAATCTTCATTGTCTGTGTCCTGCTCAAAGTAGATAGTGTTCACACGGTTTAACCAATTTTGCCTTGCAAATGCAAGACAACAAAATTAACAAAATCGAATTTCTACTGGAATGTCCAGCCAGTCGTTTGGGCTGTAGTTTTCTTGCCGCTGTGATACTCTGGAGAGATTTCTTGTCTGAGATGGAGGCAAACACACAGGACAAAGATGTGGATTCTGCTTTCTAAGGGACTGTTTTTACGGCTTGATTTGCTTTTTTCTGCGGAATAGCAGTATCAGTATGCTACTCCCTGTATGACTGTGGTAAGACACCTTTACTTCAGATCTGATACTGAAGATTGACTATTAAATATATGCCTCTCTAATCTGTCAGGATCATTGAGGTCATTTATAGAAGCGCTGTAGTTTCATTTGATGTTTATTTTGCCGTATTACTCATATCAGCACGATACCCCGAATAGATTCATTTGTGAACCGATAAGCTCCAACTGGAAAAGGGAGGCAGAGGGAGTCATATGCACTGATTTCTGTGTAATCCTCTTTCATTTATTGATTTTTATTTATTTTTTAAGAGTGTCTGCATTCAGTAAGGTGCTAGACACATTCTGTAGCCTTATCTAGATGCTTTAGGTTATGTAATTCCCAGTCTCTGTGTTTTAGATAAAACCTGTAACACTTAAAAGTGGGATTTTGTTCTCCTCCCCTTGCCGCCTGAAATAGCTTATGTGTGCCTCACTGGGTTTGTGTTTGCCTTCAGACAAAATGATTATTTTTGACTCTTACACAGATGGGAGTAAATCCATGTCATCCCATAAAATCAGTGTCAGTGCCACTAAACTTTACAGAAACATCATGATGCCAGATGCCCTTTGTAAAACAGAACAGCTTGCGTATTTTTGAGTTGCCTTACTGGGCTGCATCCATCTTACAACAGAACTTTTGTGTATACTACCCAGCCTATTATCCTATTACTCATCTGCTCATGTGGAGCAGATGAGTAATAGGATGCTGCAGCGGGGGGAAATGGTACAGTGAGTGATAAATGCATCTTTTCTACATGAATCCCCAATTATTACATGAACACATGCCTTGTGACCTGCAATCAATGTGTTACTATCATGTGTCAGAATCACACCTATTACCGTTTCACTCTCATGCACAATGTAACAAAAGCAAAAAACATAAATGAACCTTATCCAGAGATTCAGATAGGAGCTGCGTGTCTGTTCGAAAGCAAAAGAATCAGAGCTCAAAAAGAGACAAAGAGCCTTGTAGAGGCATCGCATGCATAGTACTTCCAACTGAGCTGCGCTTTAGGTTTAATCTTCCTCCTGCTAAGATGGTGTGGAAACTAAGCCATTATCGTTTTCAGCAGTGAGGTGTACGTGTAATGAGCATACAATGCTAGTCAGAGAGGTTTCACCAAAGTGCTGAGGCTTAAGGAAAAGAGGGCAATGATTCACGTTGTTTGTAAGATGAGCCTTTATTAGGGGCAGAGTAAAAAAAGGGCCTTGGCTATAGCTCTTCCACCTAGTGGCTCTGTAATTGCTTTCGGCTGCTCCTTGAGAATTTGATGAGTCAAGTCAAGACTTTTGTTTTGAGTGACTGAGCAAAAAAAAAAAACAGTTAGTCAATTATCACGGCATCACTGTGGAAACACAAAGGTGAAGGCCATGGCGTGTGAGCAAGCTCTAATGCATTAGACATCAGGACGCCTTCATTTTGTTCACGTTTTTTATTCCTTTCATATGCTTTAATGAAAGACACAATGCCTGGCTTGCAGTTAATTTGTGGTTTTTGAGCTTCTCACATTAACCATCAACTGTGATAACTAGCCCTTTTGAAAATGTGCTTTCCACATCTCAACAAACAGCCCAGGTTAACCTTTAGTTTGTGTCACATGCACCTTTAACAAGGATCATCTTCACATAGACTGCAGTGTATCCTAATTCTGTGACTGCTGATGTGTGTTGTCTTAGAGAAAAGATTCTGTTTGTAAAGCTATTGACTAACAAGGTATTAGAGTCATTTAAAATACTCATTTATACTGTACTTGCACACCTTGGAGACACCGTTTTACCTCAGTGATGATGTCAGATTTTTCTACCCACATGGTATTTCCAAATGAACACAACATTCATAAGATGGATGTTAAACACATTTATTGCAGCTGTTTGAAAGCAGCTTTGTTGAGGAAATAGAATAACCTCCGCTGTTCCAGGCTGAATTTCTACTTCTCCCATTGGTCTGCAACAACAGGAGACACTGCTTAACAGTTCTTGGTATATGTGATGAGTCATTCTCCAACTTGAAGCATGCTACCATCTCCTGAAAATAGACTTCTGTATGAGAAAGGCACTGGCAACTCTTTTCTCTTATTAAAGCAGAACGGAGTGTACTGTATCTGTCAAAAGAAGATGGGTTTGAAGTGTCTTCTCAAGACCCTTTGGATATCCTGAATCTTATAATGGGGCCCGTGGGCTTTGTCATACATGATATATATCAACTTAATTGTCATACAGGACAAATGGTGGCGAGTGGCCAAGGCAGACCCACACATCATCTTCATATTGCTGGGAAAGGAAGTTATCCAACTCTGTCTGAAGAGCTTCCTGTCGTTTGACCAGTCAGACGTCTGTCGGGGAAAGTAGAGCTCTATTTCCTGTTCTCTCATGAACCACCTTTTCTTTTCTTTTTTTTTGCAAAGCTTCTGCCAGAAACCCACAGCATCCCTTGTACTAAATCACAACCATGTCCTTTTTAAATTTACCCTGAAGGCACTTTAATTTTCTTGGCTGAAACACTTACGTCTCCTAAACACTGGAGCACAATCAGTTATCCACGTGCACACTGAATTTGGTACAGTTTGGTCATTATCAGGGGAAGAGATTATGTTTTTTTGAGGTTTGTCATCACAGAAGCATCTTTGATAGGGTCGAGATAAAAGGTAGACACACAGTTGCTATGAGCAAGGTCATAAAATGTCAGGGCACTTCGTTAGAGGGGATGCGTTTTGCAAACAAGCAGCGCTTTAAGAGAAACATCAAGGTGTACCTGACATAAATTAACAATAATCTCCATTTCCATATTCCATGTAATAAGAGCTGAGGATCTGTTTGCTCTCCTTTTTGGAAGGATACTGGCCATGTGTAGCACATGGACATTCAGTAATTAATTGTTGGAAGTTCTACCTATTCAGACCATCTGGACTATAATTAGGTCACAGTAGTGCCCTCTAGCTTAGAATCATCATGTTTCCATTTTTTTCCCCCCTCGCCAGATTGGAAGCAACAACCTTTTCCCCTGAACTTTTCTACCATCATGACACAGCGTCCTTAGAAGCAACCCTGAGGGGCACCTTGGAACAAGTAGTGCATGGTAGTGCTGATTTTGGCAGCAGTTTTTGTGGCCACTTTCACTGAAACCAGTTGGAAAGGGGTCAGTAATGAAGGCAAACAACATTCGGGACAATTTCTGCATTCCTAGAAGTGTATGATGTCAGTATATTGGTTGTGTAAGGGGCACAAACAGGGCTATATATATATATATATAGATGGCTCCACCTACCGAAATGTTAATTGAACAATCCAAAACTGTTTCTTATTTTAAATAAACATTTCAAGTTGTATGTCAGCTTCAAATTTTGCAAGTGGTGGGAACCCAACTTTCCCACGTCACACTTTTGAACTGTTGGCCGTTTATGCTGAGAGTCATTTTTAAAGTAATGTTAATCACATTAATTGTGGTCCATGATTTCATTAGTGACCTTTTAACTTCTTAAAGTGCTCTTAGGTCTGCTAATTTAGGTAATTTGGCTTTAGGTGAAAAAGAAAGGGTGACCAAGCTTTTGCTGTACTAGTGACTCATATGAATCAGTCCTTCCTTTAGTATTCCATCCGATGTCATGGTCTCTGTTTTTTAAATCTTGCCTCAAAAGCAATCCTTACTAGATTTCGGGTCATTCCTTGCATGTGTTCTGTCGTCATGTCAGTTGACAGCAGTAATAATAAATTATTTTTTGCAGTTTGTTTCATTCTCGGCTTTGTCATAGTTTTTTCTTATCCTCAACGATCCATTTATGCTATTGTGTTTATTTAACATGCTGTGTCCTGTCATTGCATGATTAATATTTTTGTTATTGTTGTTGCTGCTGCTAGCATTAGCAAGACCACGGCCTTAGTGCGTAAGCTAACTCAAGGTTCAGGCCAGCTTCCTCGCTCTTATGATAACACCTGTTAGTTGCCTAGAGTGATTAAGATCTGGGCCATCCTCAAATAAACAAAAATCAGTCACTTACACTTTATGGCTGCTTTATTCCCTGCTTTTATATTTTGTAATTTCAGTGCATTTGCAGTAAAAAGAAATAGCAACAAAGCTGAGACACAGTGCTAAAAAAACATACTGATTTGTAAATACTTTCTGCAAAGTTTTGAGGGTGAGTTGTGGAACACACAGTGATAGAGATCTTTTTTTCATATCAGGAACATTTGCAGTCGGCAAGTGGCCCTTAAATTACAGTGCAAAGAGATGTCAAATTCATCACTAGGTTTGGTCTGTGACATATTCCTGAGCTGTTTGGCGGCTTGCTCAATTTGTTCATAGGTCAGTGATTGAAGTTGCTGCCAATACAAACTTTGCCAGAGTGTAAGAAATGATCAGAATATATCGAGTGTACATCTGTCTGCGTGTCTCTATTACTTCAGAATCTGTTTAAATCTTTTAAAGTCGTGCGGATAAACAGGTGTAAATAAAGTGTGACAGTGTGCCCGGGGGGGAACACTGATATTGTCAGCAGACAGCAGCAGATGTAGTAAGGGTTGGCCAGACAGAGGCTTGAAGGTGTGGCGGCCTTCATAAAACAGCTGCCACGGCAGATAAGCTCAGAACTCGGGGTCCATGTCCTTCCTCAGCAGCAGTTTACCTCGAATACCGCGTCCTTCAATTTCTAATCCATCCAAGTGTTTGACATAAATTCTTTAAAAAAAAAATCTTAAGCACAAACAGAGCGCATGGCATATAGACTTAAACATTAATTAGAATTCTGGTAAAAACATAATAAATGGCAGTGGTGTGTGGACAGCAGTATGCAAACCGAGAGAGTGTCTCACTGATGCTGCAGTGTTGTGAGAGGAGTATAATAAGATTTTCGCGAGGTAGTCCATAGAGCAACTGATTAATCCAAAGATTAATTTAATCTGTTTTCATAATAAAACATTATTAGCCGTTCCCTCCTCTAAGCGTTACCTTTCAGCCCTCTTAAAAGATTATACACTTCCCAATCACTTACCTGGAAGCAGTCAAGAAAGTCATTAAGTTAAGCAGAACGCTGTCAGTGTTCAGGATGCTGAAAACGATGGGAGAAATTGGTGGAGTGCCATGAGAAATGGCCATGTTACTGATTTCTGTGCACAAGGGTTCTGTCTGCAGTAGAGTTTCATTTGGGGCTTATCTTCAGCAAACAGGCCCATCCTAGGTCTCCAGGTGGCAACAAACCTTTAACGTGAGGAAGTGGTTGTGAGAAGTAAAAAGAAAAACATCCACAAAGTATCTACTGTATAAATACGGGGTTGTTGAGGTGCGTGTCTCCAAAGCTCTTTTCTCCTTCGCATAACTGGTCAGCAAATGATCTCCACTCCTCCGTGTTTCAATGTGACATTCAATACAATACTGATATTGATATTTGAGAGTTTAAAAGAGCCAATAATGATTTTTCAGGCCGATTTTTTTATGTGATAACTGTTTCGCCTCTGGATTTCAGCAACAACAGCAAAGCACATATTTATCCTTTGGCAAACTTTTTATATGATTGATATTTAACCATTGTGTGTGTGCAGGGTGATTTTAACTGATGGACATATTGACATTATAAAGTGTTGAATATTCCAGTCACTGTAGCTACCCAGAACACATTGCCCTGGTAAATATTAGCTTCCCACACCATCCCATTCCTGGTGCTTAGAACAATCACCCAGGGCTATTGTTAGCTAAACTACTGCCGTGTAGCGAGCTTCAGATTCCCTGGGTGGATCCAAATGCTGTCCCACGTCTCCTCCTTCACTATGCAAGCAACTTCAAGTAGACACGAAACAGAATTAAGTGGAGAAAAGGAGGAAGTCAGAGAAAGTGGAAGCCAGTTTGGACTGTTTATTTGATATACTATATACGTAATTGCAAAAGTGGTAGTAGCTGTAACATTAACTGTGAGTAACTGTTAGTGAGTTACAGAGTTTTCAACCTCTAAAGGCATTTAAGAAATGATACCATTTGCATATTTGTTTTAAGATGTTTTTGTTGCACATAGGTACGCTGATTTAAAGGCCAGCTAATGTTATTTTATAGCTTTTTATTCTAATCAGTGACACCGTCACATATACAGTCACAGTTTGTTTTCTTTACTACTGACATGCAGTTATTATTTGCGTGCAGTTTTTTTTTTAATTGCACAATAACAAAAATTGGCTACAGATTTAATCTTTTATTTAAGAAAAACTGCTGAAAGTCATTTTGGCTTCTATAATCACAAAAACACTGAGAGCTCCTAGAGGGACTGAGTGTGGTTCAGTGATTAGTACTGAGGGTGTTCCCTTGCCTCATTCACCTAACACCCAAGAGAGCCAACGGAGCAGGAAATGTGTTTCAGTTTACCATAAAAAGCCACCTAAGGAAGGCCATTTGTATCAAACCTGAGTTTAGATACTTTAAAACAAAAAGTAATTTCATACGGCTGAGATTTTTCTTTTCTTACAGTATTGCACTTTTACAAACTTCTCCAGTGTGAATATTTCCAAAGTTGCTTAAATCTGTGTCTGGTAATCTTATTCCAATGTTTGTACTGGAGGCAATCCACAACAGAGAATGCAATTTAATTAAACTTGAACATGTTTACTTTGATTAAATTCGAGCTACATTGTATTGTACTGTTTTCACAAGTCGACATTGTTTAAGCAGTGACATTACCTGAGCACCCACCGGCAATGCAAACACAATCCTGCTCATGCGCGTTAGACTGAATGCAGCCTGTGGCTATTACCGCTGACAAGCAGCTCTGACAGATCAGTATTCAAATTCAAAGATCCCTATTTTTTTCATGCGTTCTTTTCATTTTACTCCCACCACTTGCCTTCCACACACTGTTCCAAATGAGAGGTGTGTGGAAGATCCACAGACCACCCAGGACTCTCTTCATGAATTATTCAAAGTATGAGATGTGCACACGTATCATGATAGGATAATTAATCATACAACTAAATATAGATGAAGGGTATGTTTTGTTGCTTAAGTTTGGCTTGTTTTGTTTTTGGCAATACATGAAACTTAGACCTGATGGGGAAAAAATGTACTCTCCCACATTACTGTAGTGTATTCAAATGACTTAATATCTGACATACATGCTACAGAATGTATCTCAACTTTATTTATACCATACTATATTTCATCAGAACATGCAGCCCAAAGTGCTACACAGAGCAAGGATAAAACAGCACAGACAAAAAGTAAAAAACAAAAACTTGAAAATAGACAACATTGAAGTGAATTTTGCAAAATTATAAAGTAAAATAATTAAACAATAAAATGTTAAAATAAATAAATAAATTAGAGCTTCTTTATAACTGCTCAGGAGAAACCAGGGCTGGATAAGAGGGGGGAAATATAATGACGGACAATTTCACTGATATTCTAAACTTGATGCGAGCTTTAGAAAATCTATCCCACAGCGTTTGAAGTGCGCGTGACCAGCATGAAGCACCATAAATGCAATATTAACTGAGACATTCCAGACAAGAATCAGCAGGACGGTCATTTTGGACATTATCTTTTGCCACCTGCTGTATCTGTGTTATTTTGTTGCTGTTGTTCTTCAAAAACCGGATCACATGACCTGGTCAATATCCAATAAGGTTTTGTGTTCCTATAATCCCATGGGAGAACCATATTGGCTGGCTGATAAGAGCCAACCAAACGTCCGCTTGATTCTTCCCTGAGAGTTCATTAACCCTTTGCAAAGCCTCTGTCTTTAGCCATATCTGCAGTCAGATTAGCCCTGCTGCGTGAATTCCCCAGAGTAGTGATCACACTGTGAGGTCTTTAGGCAGTGTTTTACTCAATTGAATCAGCAGCAGTGTTGCGTTTACATTTTGCCATTGTAAAAAAAAATAAAAAATAAAATGTTGTTGTGTGCTAAATTTGTGTCGATAGCAATGATATGCAATGGAGTGCGACCTGCAGCAATAACATTAGCATTTATGACATTAACACTGCGAAACCTACCATAACATATTTGCAATTGCTTTGTTATTTATTGTGATTATTTTTTCAAGTTCAGATCAGAGCAGGGAAGTCAAGTGGATTTAACACGGTGACCATTTTCTTATTGTCCCCAGCTTTTCATTTTTGTAGCAGCGGTAGCCGGGCTTTCTACCTGCATATGCTTATAAAAATATCTGAGCATCACCTTTGTTTTCTATTATCTGATTTCTTACTTCTGTAAATTGTACTTCTAAAGGTAGCAGGTGACCCAAGCAGGTTGGACAACAACATGGAGCATTTACAAAAGGCTTTATGCCTAAATGTAATCTTTAAAAAGTTATACATACTTTATATACTTTATAAACCATGATTTATTTTAGTAGATCCTTATCCTTAGATTCTCAATTTGGAGTAAACAGAAATAATTTTCATAATACAATTACAATATGGAGCTTTGGAATGACAAACATTAAGTGCAAACATATATGAAGAAACTGTACTGAAGCTGTCAATATCAACACTGTATAATCGTAATGTTTGCTGATTTAGAAATTTAATTTGCTTGTAGAGTTTGAACATGCCATTGGTCCAACTGGAGTCACCATTACCTTTCCCCTGACTGCGTTTGAAATGCCAGTGTAAAGCCAAGTAATCATATACTATATGTGTCTTTTAAAGCCTCAAAATATTTCCTCTCACCAAACATCTTACACCAGAAGATGACTGAGACAATATAAGAGAGAAAAATATAGAAGCAGATATCGAGGGCTAATATTAAGGACTATTTAAAGCTACATTGTCCTTTCCAAGGTGCTACGAGCTGCAGAATTGAAAGGAGTTTAATGGCATTGAGCTGCAAGGTCAGAGGCCAGATCTCTTGATTGGGCGAGGAGGGAGACGGGGGGAGACAAAGGGGGAGACACAGGGTAACAGGCATCAAAAGCGCAGGAAATAGCAGAAGGGAATGAGATTTCAAACAAGAAGTCGTGAATACATTTTAATTTGGAGGACAAGATGGAGAGATGTCTTGAAGGTATTTTTACAAGATTTCTTGCCAAGTATAGTGAAACGCTGCTGGGACGTCACAGAGATGCCTGGGTATGTTAGAGCTGCATGTGTTCCTTGACTCATTTCTGTAACTTACAAAATGGAAAATGTTTAAACTTTTATATCTGCATTTGTTTGTCTGGTATTTGGGGCATTAGCTACTTCTTGCCCAGTGGTGTGCACAGATGACAACACTGACAACACTTGATCAATTCTTAAAGCTTGTGCAAAATGTTACGTTGTCACGCTCTGAATTAACATGGAGTCATTGTTTATCGGTATGACTACGAGATGTTTGCAATGTCTCATTGTAATACTGAAAAGCATCCTCTCAGCACAGCACTTGGTCTAAGCAGAAGCGTGGTGCTTTCATTATGCTGCAGTAATACTGTTTGTTGTTTTCTGAATTTTAGCCACAGGCATTTATGGAGTCAGCAGTACATGTCTCCTTTTAATATGGCTGACTGTCAGTATGGTTGCTTTGTCTTTTTACCATGCAGCACCCTATCTTTTGTCTCAGGCTGTATATGCTGTATCGCATACCTAGTTTTTATGAAAGTGTTTAGATGCAAATATAGGCCAGAATTAGGCGTGTGGGTGTAGGGGTAAAGTCCCTGTGGTTGAGTCATAGTACTGATGAAACGCCCCCTGACTCAGACCTGATGTAGGCTGACCAGACATGGAGGGGGGGTCGAATCCACAAGGGCTCTCAGGAGCCCACACAATGTGTTAACAGCGGCTGCAGATGCATTTTAATCAGTCCACACAATTTATCTCCTACGTTTCAAAGCCAGAGAAGGAAGAAATTCACTTTTGGTTCTGCTTACCTTTCTAAAAATGCTCTTTATTTATTTATTATATTTAAATTTGAGGCAGTCTTGCTGGTTATGCAAGTTTATGGCGAAGTCATTAAAGGAAAGAGAAGATTAAAGGAAAGGAGGCTAAAGGACCTTCTGTCTTCATTTCCTCTCTGACTCTTATCCTTTCTTCACCTGTTCCTGGCAGCAGTTTTCTAACACCTGCAGCACCCAGGTTCAAGTCTCTTTGTTGGCATGCCTGTGCGTACACGGCTGGTTGTACCCATGAGCAAAACGCAGCATCCCTCGCAGCTTCAGGGGTGCTGTTGTGGGCTAATCTCTCTGTGGAGGCAGCAGGTGGAAAAAAGAAAATCCCTCCAGGCATCACTGACTTATCACTTTAGTGTTGCCTGAAATGTGAAATGAAAAATGTCAAACCTGAATCACGCTTTGTGGTAGTTATACATTGTAAGATCATCATACAGTATATCTTAGTCATCAATCTTAGTATAAGTCCCAATCATAATATTCATGCACTCATCCGTATGAATGGTAAATGGACTTTTATACCGTTACCTTTAACCTTTTAACGGTGCCCCAAAGTGCTTTTACAGATTGGTCTCATTCACCCGTTCACACACACATTCATGCTCCCATTGCGATGTAGCTGCCCTGCAAGCTACATGCAAGGAAGATCAGGGTTCAGGGTTCAGCGTCTTGCCCGAGGACACTTCGGCACCTGGACAGGAGGAGCCGGGCATCGAACCGCCAACCCCGGGAATAATGGACGACTCGCTCAACCTCCTGAGTCACAGCCCACATACTGTAATGCTCGTCTGACTGGAATTCTGGTCCCCGATGCAGTTATTAATTTTTCACTCGGATGCACATAGACTAGCCACATGCTATATTTAGTGTTTGTTTAATAGAATATACGCGTGTTACATAGCGCACATGTAGTAGACGTTATCAGTGTAAGTCAGGGTGTGGATGGTGAAAGATCTGCTTTCATTATCTAAATATATTGCTAGTTACTATGATTAATGAGTAGGTTTTTGCTCTCCTTACTGCGGTGGAATATTAATATGTTCTGGGTGTTTCAAACAACAGAGATGTTTATCAGCTGCATGTCATGTTTTGGATGATAGAGGTCGCTGGAAGGATCCAAGGTATTTCACATGCATGATTTATGTCATTAATGTAAATTATAACATTGAATGTCATTACAGTAGATCAGTGGAACATCTTTTTTTTTAATGCTTTTTAGAACCCGACGAATGCTGGATGTTTGAGGCCCATACTGACAGTGACGTTCAAGAGTTAAAACATCTGATGAGAATCTATCAGTCGATATACATTTTTTTTTACATAAAAGTACACAATAAGGAAACATCTTTGAGGAGGATCCCTTCAATTTGGTTGAAATTTGATTTGGGCGACCAGCTAACCCAGCATCTAAAGCGTCTTCAGCTTCCGTATTGCGACGTGTTTCCAAGTGAAACAGGATATGTGGGCGAAGTATAGTGAGGAAAAGGGATTTAAATTAAATCACCTCTGACTGTGATATGGCTCTGCAAGCTTCTGCAACGCACAAGCTAACGGTTCTGTGCAGTTTTAAACGATGCACTGGGTTAGCTAGTCGCCCCAAATCACATTTGACTTAGGTTTATGTAAATTTAACATTTCAAGATGTTTGTGTGGGGTTTTCTTGGACACATATTAGACATTACATAATCAAGCCAAGAGAGGTCTTATCGAAAAAGGGAAACAGGATTAGGAAAATTTATTTTTTATTTCACTGTGTCAAAAACTGTGCTCTCGATTTAATGGCGATATTTGATATAAACAAATCAAATTTCGAATATTTTCAAGCAGTTTTGAAATCATAAACAAAATGTATAATACTTAAAATGGAATCTGTTAAGTCAATACAGAAGAGTAGCTGGCAGTTTCTCCATATCTGGCTCTAGATTTGTTTTGTCAGATACGATGTCAGATCTTTCATCTCATCATTTTCATTCAGACCTATTTAGACTATTTGCACTTGCTAATGTCAGATGAAGTTTCTGTCCTGAGTGTCCTGATCATTGTGAAGGAACACGGAATGTCCTCTCTGGATTTCACTCTTAGCTAGTATTATATACTAAGTGGAACTATAAAGCACAATAACATCACCTCGCAATCAATATAAAGGTGCATTAATGTTTATACTGTACGAGTCTAATGGGAGTGGAGAGTGGGTGTCATTTTAACCCAGAAAAACACACACCGCAGTAGAACTCTTAATACTTATCGCATTGCTCTCTAATGACCTCGCAAATTGGTAGATTTTTCTTTTTCGCATGTCACTTCGTACATTCTATTCCCCAGACCTTAAGTCCTCTCATATTCCCACGGTTGTATTTTTATCCTCGCACATTTAGTTACCAAGTTTTGCTACCTTTATACATTTTTTTACAAGCGCATTCCAAAGTCCAGAATTTGAAATAGCTATTAAACACAGGATTAGGACTCTTCTCTGAGAGGCTTTTCCTGTGGGATGGATCGAGATCCGACTGTTTGATGCGGCCGTTTCGACTCTTTCCCAAACCAAGGGTTATCAGGCACAGAAAAGAGCAACTGACTCAATCTACCAAAGTTTATCTCCAATTAACATGGATTAAGTGAGCTTTGACTTTGCACTGCAAGTCAAGCAGAAGGGCAATTTGAGCATGGAAGCCTATTATCGCACCGACGCTGTTGATCCTCACTGTTGAGGCCTCCAGGTCCCAAAACCCTCAATCATGTGACTATGATCATGACTATTCTCTTGAATTGTGTATGTTATTGAAGTATACAGTTTGCAACTTTGAATCCAATTCATGAAAGCGTTTGTAAAAGCAGAAACAATTACCAACCAGGGTTTTTGGATTTTTCACTGTGTGTATTATCTGGGTTGCTGCTGTTATTCTTTTGGGTTTCTTATTCTTCTACCATTAGAAATGCTGCTGTCTTCTCCTGTTACCGCGGGACAATTCATGGAGCCTGAGTTGTTTAGGTCACAACCCTGAGGAGTTGCATGTTGCATGAGAATTCGGATTGACAGTGGTTTATTAAGGACGTACAGTGTCATTTTGCATCTTGGCAGGCTCACCTTGAAGCCTTGCTGCCCTTTACAAAGATCCTTTCAATAATGGATAAGGCAAAGAGCATTGGAGTCTCTTCCCTCTCATTATGATCCCATTTGATTACTTGCCGATGCTCTTTCGAAAAGGTGGGTTAATTGCACACTCTGACTATGAACTAACCTGCAAGTTAATAACATCGTTCCTTCAGGGTAGCATCATTATAAGATATAAGCCTCATTAAAATAAAATGATGATTTAATAACTTTCCCTTACAATGACCCATATGAGGATGAACTGTTATTTTGTAGTTATCTGAGAAATTAAGACCTCAAACACAGGGCTTTTGCATGTTGTTTGTCTCTGCTGTTTTTAGAAAGCAAGAATTAATCTCTTGACCATAGAAACTTTCCTTACACTAACCATGCAGACGCGTGTGAAAGCGGTGAGATGCTTTCATTACCGCTTTAGTCCTCACACAGCCCCGTTCCTCTGCGACTTTGCTTGAGCTCGCTTGAGAGTTAATTTGCCTCTTTTTCCTGCCTTCCGAAGTGGCTCTTCCTGCAGAGCAGTCTTCCGAGTCAAAATATCAAAAAATTTGACGCTTTGATTATGCTTTTTAAGTGGTGTTGATAATTCCCGGGTAAAGAAAGCAACTGTCTCCCGCCATCCACCATAAAACGCAAGGAGGCTTTTCTGTGTGAAGAGGAATCACATTATGTGCAATGATCAGTGCCTGGGGGCCACATCAAACACAGTCTGAAAACCTTTCCAGAGGAGATAGAGGCAGGCCAATTTCACAAGTGGCTTTTTATTGGTTGATTGCACAGAGGCCAAGTTGTTATCTAAATCCTCAAACTACTTGGGAAAAATACGAAGTGCCTTGTGAGCTTTCAGGGTGTGCAAACTTACCCCTCAGATGAAAGCCGAAGCAAAATGTTTACAACCAATAGTTTGCCAGGATTAAGGCTTAAGAGACTAAGTGTAAACAGACTGTCGTACAAAATCGACCGGTGACAAACAGTGTCATTGCTAGTGCACGAAAACTGCATAATGCAAACTTAGATTTTCATGTATTCACTTGAACTGGCAGTTCATACAATCTTTTAACGGATTAACGGGTTTCATGACCCCACAGCCCACATTCAAATAAATTCAAATAAAAAAGAGTATAAATAATCAGATCATAATAAGTCAGACTTTAAACCCTCCGTCGCCAAGATCATGTTGCAGTCTAACCAGCCGACCTACAGTGAGTACAGTGAGGTCTACCGATGAGTGATTTCATTTATCGTTTCGCTAATAACATTCACTCCATATTGGAGCTGTTGGACTAATTAGTTGGTAAATAATTTGAAATCAAACATGGATGCGGGGTCTACTCTGCCCATCAGGGGGAGAGACACTGATGAGCAAACTGACCCATGATTGCTTGATTCAATTTGCTCCAATTAAAACAAAATCAACTGCCATGTTTCTGTGGAGTTTCTGGCTACTGTAACTCAGAGGAGCTTACAGGGAAGAGTACGCTTAGATCCACGCCTGTATTCTGTACATGCCGTATCTAAAATCACCATGCACATATATATTCATTTGTGTTGCTGTTGTTCATTGTACTTGTACGTTGTACTGTATATGTTGAATTACAGCCAAGCCAAACGATGCAGCATTACATGAACTTAAACTTGAGATCATTATTGTCAGTTTTTCTCATAAAAACAGAATCAATAAATAAATGTCAGGCTTTTCTTTGTTATTATTAACGTATTTTGACTGCAGGACCTTTCAGCATAAGATTATTATTTGTGGACTGCATTGTCATAACATTTTAACACAAAATGTCCTAAAATGTATTGTATTTAAAACACATATTGACACTAATTTATTTGTTTTAGTGTTCTGTTGAATGTTTTCATATAACAAAATGCATTTTATACACCTATTTACACTTATTACCTTTTGTTTTTTTACCCTTACAAGTAAACAATTAGTTACAATTTAACCGATATATTTGGTGGAAAATGACATGTAAATAAGCCATAAGCATTTTTTAAAATGGAAATATTTCTTTTAAACTGCACATTTACTTTTTGTCACATGCTAGTATCACCATCTTGCATAATGTAGATCCTACTTGGTCCTCTAAATATTCATCTTAAACACATTTTCTTAACAGTATACTGTATGTTCCTACTGTTGAAACTCCAACAAAGAGCTGAAAACCTTCCAACAATAATTTGAAAACCCCTCCTGACATGTTGTAAGATATATAAAATACTTGAATAATAGTTTTTCCACAGAAACTTTAATTACCTTGTTGAAAATGCTTAAAATGACATCTACTCTCCCCCTTCAGCAGATTAATGTGAGAACAGCCTAATAGTGTAAAACTGAGAACATACAGTACATCATTCTGCACAGTGCAGCTCAAACACCCAAGTAGAGTAGCAGTAAGCAAAGCACATTTTTAATAATGATGAGTTATTGTCTAAGCAATGTGCAACACACACAAAAAAAATACTAACACAAATAGTGCATATCAATTAAGGAAGTTACAAAGTGTGAGCAAAATGACAGAGTTGTGCGAAAGAAATCAAGCGATTACCCAGGGAAGATATCAGTCCCCTGCCTGGGGAGCGATCACAATCTCCTCTATACAGTAGCTCCACTCTCAGCTCTCGGTTTCTCTCTGATAAATCCTCTTGTAGTGTTCACTCACCTGGAAACCAAGTGTGCAGAGGTCAAAGCTACACAGATCTACATTAGTCTGGCATGAGATGTAGCAAATACACCTGCAGTTAGCATGAACATGTGTAAGGGTGACGCTCAAGATGAAGTGGGATGCTGCACGGACAGCATTTTAGAGAACTGAGGAAGACATGCCAGTGGACTAAGATGCAGTGTTTTGCCACTCTGGTAGAGACAGACGTCACCCCTGCTCATCTTCTTACTAGTTACTGAGTTGGAAAGTAAAGAGCAGCAACATGGGATGGAAGAGCCATGCACATTTTTTTAGGGATTCATGTAGGAATTAGTTTGTGATGTGCATATTTAGAAATGAGCTAAGACAAATATGTTCTCATATATTGTCAGCGTGGATGAGTAAATCTTAATACAATAGTCTGGAGTGTTTCCAATTCACACCAGGCCACTTGTGTACATACGGTTGGGATGATGGCATTGCGCAGGCGACCTCAGCACCCCTGCGAAATGACTGTTCACTGATTTATGCTGAGTCAGACACCATTAGCTGTTATCCTCCCCCTCTCAGGATCCAACCCTGCACTAATGTGGGTCAGGGGCCACATTATAGAAACACCTGCACTGTGTAGTCTCATCTCATAGTGCGTTGCAGGTTTTCTGCATTTCTGAATGTCACTGGAAGTTTCCAGAATAGAGATAAAATGGAAATATTGGGGGGAAATGGCACAAAAAATGTATTTACCGTAAGGTCATTTTGTAATATATTAATTGTATTCCGGGAGATATTTCTGACAAAGCTCAAAATTTTGTTCTTGTTTTTGACTGTTTAAAGTCATTAGTAACTGAGTTATGTGAGAGATGTTTCGATTAATTCTGTGGCTGCAATATATTCTGGTCTCTTGAGATCTCATTTTGTAGAGCTACTTGTTGTTTTGGCCTCTACTATGGGATTGATGAACCTCAATATAAAATGGAGTATCTGGAAAATAGCCTGTGCCCTTTGATTTGACTATTGAAACAAAGACTACCACTGTTGTTTTAGCAGAATACATTCTTTCTTACTACCACACTCTTACCTTGATGTCATGTTGTCTACATTCTGAGTCAGTTACCCAGAGATGTTTAGAGAATTTCTGGCTACACTGCTAAAGAATCAAGCAAATCAAGCAACTGAATCTTTCTTTTCTATAACTACTGAATGTAATAGGTCACAAAATCTACCATCCTGTATTTTGTCTTTCCTCTTAAAGGGCACAAGCAGCACACAATAAGTGAGCAGATAGTGGGAATTTTATTTGCGCATGCAGCGTTTGCCCCTGCACAGCGCGCATTTCAGCGGATGCTACTGATGATGCACTCGCATTCTAGTTCTCTCATTCAGAAGCGCCCAGGTGACGGGGTCACATCGCAGGCTCACTCTTAGCGTGTTTACACACTGTTACAAATAAATCCGACCATTATACTGATTAGACACCCTCTTAATAAACCATTGAATCATATGGGGCTGCAATTTGCGTGGACAGTGTGCGTGTGCATAAAGTGGTTATTATGTGGGAAGAATCTGCAGAAACAAGGACACGAGAAAATCTCCTGTACAGAGATGTGTGTGTGTGTGCGCATGTGTGTGTCACAATCACATTAGCCATCAAGAAATGTTTGAACGCTGTGTTAAACAAAATTATTCAATGACTTAATTTATTGACTATTGTGCTGAATACTAGAATTGGGTATGTATATATTATTTTTATGTATTATATTATTATGATATTTTTTTATTTTTGATAATATTGCCAGTTCACTACTTTCTGTATCCGTGAAGCTGAACCTGAAGCCTGAATACCTGCCTATGCTGAATAAAAGTATGTTTAATTTGGGTTAACACAAACAGTTCTTTAGGGACTAAACTGCCTAAATAATATACAAAATATGAACAAAATTGTTAATACAATATGGTATTGTCTAAGAATCACTGTGAAGATTTAGTACTTGACAGTTTTCGATGCTAAAGACTCTATTCGGTCTGACCATGAAATATATTGATCTAGCCTTTCAAAATGTAATGCAGCAATATGTGAAAATGAAACAAATAAAATGAACACTTTCCCATATTGGTTCACAAAAGTGAAAAACAGTGAACAGTTTATGGAAATAAAGCTTTATAGCAAACTGCAGGCAAGGGAAAGTAAAGACACAAAAAATGAAAAATCTATGAATATCAATAACTGATGCAGATAGATCCCATGGATAAATACAAATATTTACATTTACATATAAAAAAAACACACATGAACGCTGTAGAAAATCAGTGTATCGCCATCTACATTAGATTCTGTGAACAGAAATAGAAATACATGGAAACATCCAACGACTAATTTGACCATTCCATTGCGCTTCCCCGTGTTTGTTTGCTTTGATGTGGTGCCTGCATTTTGGTAGAAAAAAGTTATATATCTAGTTTTATTGTGTGCTTTGTTACACTCAAAGTTTCGAATTGTGTCACTTGGAGCTAGCACTTTAAAGCTTCAGATTTTCCTTATTTTGGCCATTTGAATTGATTCTTGGATTTACATAATGTTTCTCTTTAGATGGGTATGCCATCATATTATCTTTGCACCATAATCTGTTAGCATATTAAGAGCCTGGGGAGGAAATCAGATTATTCCTCTTATTGGTTAAATTCAGCACAGCCCATGACACACCAAATGAAGCAGGGATGGTTTGCAATACTTGCAACCTGTCACCCAGTCTGTTGGCGGCAATCAGTGAATTCAGGTCACATATCTGCTCACCTTCATGTGCTTATGTGATGTATATGAGTATGCCCATGGATGAAAAACCAGCATAGCAAATAGATTTAAGATTGGCCATGTTGCATTTTAATGTAAATCTTTGAAGAGGCTGCATGAAAATGAGCCACATCTACAAAAATGCCAGATGTCTCTCATCTAATTAATGTTTGAAGATGCCTAATAAGATCACTTAAAATGGAGATGGTCAGTCACAATCTTTTTGACCACAAAAGTGCAGTGCTATTCCCTTTTTATTCAGTTTTGCCTCATCATGGTGTTTGCTAATTTGTGCTTAAACACACACATGCTTTACCAGGTTTATGGTTCACACTGTAGCAACCCTGCACAAACACAGCAACACTCCACTGTCATGCCAATGTTTTACTCTTGATCCATTTCAACATCTACTCCATGAAAGCATGTCTGTAAAACTATAGATTTTGAAATGACTTCTCAGGTGATATATCTGTCAGGCTGACTCTATTTTGCCAATAGGTTTATTTGAATGGAGATTGGACTACCAGAATAACAGATTTAATACAGTATATCCATCATTTGTTTGCACGCTGCTTGAATGAATTTCTAAATTGGATTAAAAAGTATTAAACTCGAGACCTTTAGTTTATTGGCTTTTACAACCTTTGTGGTAATGTGATCACGATTATAAGATTTGTCTTTTGATTTTGGTGAAAATCAAAGTAACTTCAAGCATTTTAACCAGTGCTGTCATGCCTTGATCAGTGGATGAAAGGAAAACAAAAACAGCAGACAAATTCAACTGATGGTGGAAATATGGTAAGATATCCAAACACTAGGAGATGCCCGACCAAAAGAGGATGGTAACAGTGAGACAATGTGTGCTGAGGTCCATCCAATCTGTTGTCATACTATACAATACTAGTAAAGGCACCTGAGGCTATTTTCTTCCTGCCAAATTCTTTGTAAGATTAACCCAGTTCTACAGGAACACAGCTACAGTCTACGCTGAGTGAGTGACTAACTAACCTCTTCCTTTCTCTCTTTGTTCTCTTTCTCTTTCTTGCAGAACCGTGACAGAATGGTTGACTGTATGAGCAAAGTCATGCTGCACACGGTCGTCTCATGCTGGCAACCATTCCTGGGACTGGCCCTCGTGGCTGTCTTTGTGGGTTCTACGCTGGGATGTCCCTCACGCTGTGAATGTTCAGCGCAGAGCAAGGCAGTTGTCTGTCACCGCAAGCGCATGCCCAGCATCCCGGATGGCGTCCCAACCGAGACCAGGATCCTGGACCTGAGTAAGAACAAGCTGACAATGATTAACCCTGATGACTTTGTTGCCTTTCCTGGCCTTGAGGAACTTGACCTCAGTGGAAATATTATCAGTTATGTTGAGCCCGGAGCTTTCAACGCCCTGTTTAACATGCACTTTCTCAGTCTGAAGAGCAATCGTATCAAACTCATACCTCTGGGCGTATTCACAGGCTTAACAAATCTTACCCGACTGGATATAAGTGACAACAAGATCGTGATCCTCCTGGATTACATGTTCCAGGACCTGCACAATCTAAAGTTTTTGGAAGTGGGGGACAATGATCTGGTCTACATTTCTCACCGTGCATTCAGTGGGCTTTTAAGCCTGGAGATACTAACCTTGGAAAGGTGCAACCTAACAGTTGTGCCCACTGAGGCTCTTTCCCACCTGCACAACCTGGTCAGCCTCCATCTACGATACCTCAGCATTAGCACTTTGCATCCTTACTCATTCAAAAAGCTGTTCCGGCTGCGGAATTTAGAAATTGATAATTGGCCTTCACTAGACCATGTGCCAGCCAATACCCTGCATGGCCTCAACCTGACCACCCTGTTCATAACCAACACCAACTTGTCCTCCTTTCCTTACCAAGCCCTAAAGCATCTGCCCTACCTGACACACCTCAACCTGTCCTACAATCGCATTAGGCACATTGAAGGGGGGATGCTGATGGAACTGGTTCGGCTTCAAGAGCTCCATCTGGTTGGAGCTCAGCTAACAACCATTGAACCATATGCCTTCCAGGGCCTGCGGGGGCTCAAAGTCCTCAATGTCTCTCACAACCAACTGGATACACTGGAAAAGGGTGTTTTTCAGTCTCCTGAGGCTCTGGAGGTTCTTCTGATTGATAACAACCCCTTGGTGTGCGACTGTCGTCTTATGTGGATCCTACAGAAAAGGCACTCCATCTTCTTTGGGGATTCACAGCCAGAGTGCAGCACTCCTGAAGGTATTCGTGGCAGGCCTTTTAAGGAATTTAAGGAGACTCTCCTGTCTTATTACGTGACATGCACCAAGCCAAAAATCCGCGAGAATAAAACTCAAACGATGACTGTGGATGAGGGCCAGCAGGTGATGTTGCGCTGCAGTGCTGAGGGGACACCAAGGCCCACTGTGTCCTGGTTGTCCCCGCGTCGACGAGTTCTGACAAGTAGGAGCCATGGTAGAGCTACTGTCCACAACAATGGTACGCTGGAGATCAAGTCAGCAGAGGTACAAGACAGCGGAGTGTACCTTTGCCTCGCCTCCAACACTGCTGGGAATGACACCCTGATGACTTCATTGGCGGTGAAAAGTCTGGGATCGCTGTATGCTAACAGGACCCAGTACAACACAGATCCCAGCAATACCACTGCCAATGGGACGGCCAGTGTGACCCTCGGTTTGGACCTAAAGACTATTTTAGTGTCAACAGCTATGGGTTGTTTCACATTCCTGGGAGTGGTCTTGTTTTGCTTCCTGCTCCTTTTCGTTTGGAGCAGAGGGAAAGGAAAACATAAAAACAACATTGATGTTGAATATGTGCCTCGGTCAAAGTCTAACGGCACTAATGTTGACTCGGCAGAGGGGCAAGCCGGTCCTCGTCGTTTTAACATGAAAATGATGTGACTTCTATAATAGAACCAAGATTCTGGATTGTGGAAATGCCCAAAGTACAATGTATTTTTTTGAAAATCGGACTGCTGAACTTCCCACAGCTCCAGGGAGAGTGGTAGTGAAAACGTTTTGGCATCATAACAAGATAAGCAGTACCTTAAATCACTGGATCTTGACATAATGCGTGGATACTGTGTTTCAAATACCGAAAATCATAGTGGGACATCCTCTTATACAATTGCCAGCGCGCAACTTCTTCAACGTGGATGAGGAATGAAAATTGTTGCAGAAATGGGGACCTGAAGGGAATAGGTGTCATTTATCAGCTTTTTGAAATTTATATGCCCAAAAAGGACATTTCAGATTTGGGTTGGATCTACAGACTCTGCTGAACCATGTACAGAACAAATTTGTATCTAAGCTATTAACCTTCTTTGTTTAGTCTTGCGCCATGCTTATTCACTGAACAAATCAATGAAGCAGATCATAATTTCCTATGTTCAATGCATTGCATATGTGTACCTAATGCTTCATATTCATTCAAAAGAACTATTCATAGCAATATTCATTGGATGCATTAGCCAAAATTAATATACCCTGTATGTTCAACAAGAACATTCTTCAGACTTTTGACGTTTCCATGGATTCAGAAAGGGCTTCGATGGGTGATCTGTCCCTGTTCCCCCAATTGACTCCTAGATATTAACAAATATATATTATTTATCAATGAAAATAGAAGAAAAAAGATTTTATTTATGAAAAATGTTGAGCATTTTGCAAAACTCAGTCCTTAAACAATGTTCAGGATCTAACATAACACTTGGATCATCATAAAGATGACCCAGTATTGGTAAAAGTACCTACATGAACCACCTTTTTGTCCTATTTTTGTCTCTTTTTATTACTTTAGCTGTACCTTTGCTGGTTGGCAAAATACATGTGTCAATTTTACTACAGTGACATTTGTATAATTTTCCCCAGTATGAAATTTGGACTTTGTTGTGGTAGTTCCTCATTTTGTTTTTGAATCATTTAGACTGTGAAAACTTCAAAGTAAAAGTAAAAAAAAATGTATGTGAAATAAATGAAGATGTATTTGTACCAATGAGTCTGACTAAATGGCTAATACATAATGAAATGTTCTTCTCTTCATCCTCACTGATGGACATCACAGTATTCTTTCCAGTATTGAGTAAGGAAATAAGAAATTTGAACATTATTCCTGAAACTTAATCTTTAAGTCTGAACTCACATGCCACCATTTGGGGCGACATGAAACTTAATAAAAAAGACAAGCTATGTTATACATATACCAAATAGCAATATATTAAATGATTCTAACATGGCACAGTGATGTATAGCTGTAATACTCCATTATACAATTCATTCACTTTATTACAAAGCATTATTATTTTGAGTTTGTAATAATTTGGACAATCCCACCACAGTACATAACATACATAGCAAATTACCAAGTATTTACTGTGTGTTAAAAATATTGAAATCACAGATGAATTACACACATCTCTGACACTAAATTTCACTTCATTTCCTATAAATGTACTAGGCCTAGTTATAATGGGTAACACCATATTATGTTGCAATTTCCTTTGATGTATGCTTCGACAATTAAATCAGTAATGACTTCTCACAGACTTCTGACTTCAGTCAGCATCATTTCTGTATGCTGATGTAAATTGTTGAATGGCAACCACCGTATTTTATCGTATTACTCATAAATACATACATTTTCTCAAAAAGAAAATACTTGAAAATTTACTGTAAATAAATAACAGTGTGTAAAAACAGACAAGGAAACTAAAACTGTGCTGGAAGTTATTCTTCACTTCATGCTTTGACCAGTTTCGGAAGGTTAGCTGCTGGTCTAACGGTGTTAATGCTTGAGAAGCACACTTTTGCTCCAGTGACTTGTTGATGATGTCATCACTGACTGCAGATTTCCAACAGGTGGTGCAAGGCTGTTGACACTTCAGTTAAACTTGCTTTGAAAAAGATAAAATGTGGACAAAATGTCGGTGACGCAATACAAGTGGTCAGATACAGGTACAATGTATTTATTGCAACTACTTTTTAGGGTGTACAAAAGAAATACATACTTGTTACCAGGGGATCTCAAAAGAAAACAATATTTAACTTTTAAGTATTTAGCTTGAAAATCCTGATTTGGGGGGGGGCACTTACTCAGTCCATTTCCATCTTACTTATTACTGAGCAAATCTTCATGTATGCAATTTTTAGTTAACAGAAAATTGTATGTAGCACAATTCTTTGAGGTTTATGGACATTTTCTGTGAGAAGTTACCTCGTAACAAAAATTATATTTTATGAAAATATCCCCATTTTTTCTTAACATGCATAATCCTGGGCTACTGCTAATGTAGACCTTCATTGCTGCCATTATTGTTTGTTGTATTGTTCCTGAAAATGAATTGTGCACCCACTGACCTGTAATGTATTTTAAACTGCAGTATATAAACTGCACTGCTTCAACTGCTAATGAACGGATTATGATCCAAAGATATGGTGTTAATACATACATTAAGAAATACTTAAGGACTGTAGTGATGAAATGCAAGTAGATTTACTTGTTAATCATTTATGATGTGTCATACAGTAATTGCTGTCTGCTGATATTGACTTCTTTTTCACCTTTTTTCCCTCTCTTTTTTTTTTACAAAGCATGTATCTCTTGCGCTGTCCCTCATTTGTACAGTCTCATTAAGAGCCACAGAGTATCTTTGGATTCTGAGCCCACAGTCCCCTGGGCTGCTCCAGAAATCAGAGCACCAAATGCTACAGCTCCTCCAAAAATACAAAAGAAACAAGGTTAACTTTGTAGGTCAGCGATGCCCATGTCCAATGTTATCATTTAGTCAAATTACATGGAAAATGTTTTCCCCATCTGAACCTGTGAGAGCGACTTTGCATTCATGTACAAATGAGGCCCCTGAAGTAGAACCTCCTTTCGCTTTTCTTGTATAATGAGGTGTTTGGTTGCTAGAGTGGCACGTAGGGTACATTATATGTCCCAAATAGCACAAAAAGAAATATTCTGCCCACCATGGTGGTACTTTTTGTTCTGAAAGAGAGCTAAATGTCAGCCTTTCATCTTAAAATATGGGAAAGAGTTCTACAATTAACATCCATCTTCATACAAAAACATACTGATTGTGAAAACTGACAGCTGGAATAGACAGACATTATTCTGGGTACTGCGGTGTACAATGCTGTGGGATTTTTGAGTCCATGGTGAGATCCCGAATAATCATTTAGTGTTGTGCAGACGTCTTTATACTAATTGACTGCATTTTGATTGGACTGGTGCATTTGGATTGCATCTGAGAAGCTGTTAGCGCCGTGTGGCTGTTTGTCCCCCTCTTATCACTTATTGACTGATCTGACCACTGTTATTTTCAGACTAATTAGAGGATAATTTTGCAAAGCAGATGGGAGTCTCTCAGCCCAAAATGACTGACGCAGTTTCTATTAAAATACGACAGTTCTTGACTCAACCTGCACAGGAAAAATTCAAAAGTCTAACATATCACTATCACCATTTTCAGTCAATCAAATAGATCATTTATACTTCAGTCATTAAAATGAAAAATGACAGTTTCTAAAATGACAGACACTTTGGAAACGCCATGAATAACTATTGCTGCAATCTAATACTGGGTTTTTTTTGTGGAAAATCATCAAAGCAGTAAGTCACAATGTTTTTTTTTAACTAAATACTACAAAAAAAGCAAAAGCATACATGGCAATATAAATGTGATATTCGACTAAGAAAAAAGATAACAAGATTAAGGATCAAGGTACAGTTATTTGTCATCCTGCAACACAGGGCTGCACAGTGAAATGAAAGTTATAGCCCCCCTCACGCTACACACACTGAACATGTACTGTATACAAGTATTTAACATTAGAATAGAATGAAAACAGAGTCTACAGCCCCACTAGCAGCTCTGTAAGGCTGCTAACATGGTCACAATGACAATGTTCAACAAGTGTAATGTTTTACTATGTTCGCCATCTTAGTTTAGAGTGTCGGCATGCTCATGTTAGCTAGTTATCAGTAAAGACAAGTGCAGCTGAGGGTGATGAGAATGTCACTAGTTTTGCAGGTATTTGGAGATAAACCAAAGTATTAGACATATTGAAATATTGACCTGATGGTGGCGCTAGATGATTACAGTGCATCGTGAGTGGAACATGAATGTCTGTACCAGATTTTATGACAATCCATCCAATAGTTGCGGTGTTGTTTTACAAGGAAACAAAAATGTCAATCTAGTGGTGGCACTAGATGAAAATAATCATTTACGGTCCTGTAAAGATACAAAACAAAGTTGCCCACGGCACAAAACCACATGAAAATGGTTGTGAATGAATGAATAAGCTGTGTCTCATAAAACAAAATGTCAGCTATGGTTTAGTCAGGCTTTGTATTTACCTCTGTAGCCTGTGTACAAATACACATCTGCAAAACAACTCCCAGGAATTGACAAAAAGTCCACACTCGCTCACTGTGTTCCCAGTAGTTTACACAAAATGGCAGTTTTACACCCCACGTTTTTGATAGACTTCCAAGCCCCACGGAGCCCAACACATAAAAGATCATATAGACCTGCATCTAACGGAGAAAAAGAAGACTTAGCAAACGGGAGCTGTGTGGTTTTGCTTTGACAAGAGAGTGGTTGCTGGTTGTAGCTGAAGTCTGAGGCAGATGTTAGCCGGCAGGTTTTGGCTGTGTGTGCTTTCATTAGGTTTAGCTTTCATACACTCCCTGGTGACAGGCTGGTCTGCCAAATGAGCTCCCATGTGAGCCCGACTCCAGTTCCAACCCGACGTCCAAAAGCTGTGGCTGGCTGCAAAAGAGGAAGACATGCATGTGCTGCTATGCATCTCCTACGCCCATTCAAACACTCGCTAACACAAAATAAAATGCTCGCTTCTGGTGAAAGGCAACACACCATGCTCCAGTGTTTTGGCACACGGTAAATGGCATCCACACACACTGCCTTCCTGCACATCGCATCGCTGTTGGTCTGCAAGTTAAGACGGCTCCTTTTGTGCTTTGCTCACAAGACAAAGGTAGATTTATGGAACTGGAAAAGAGTTATTTCCTTCTTTTTAAACATAAACCTCTCACACTGCAAGACGGCGGTGAAAAATGTCTCCTGGATAATGGAGGGGGAAACATTATTAGCAACAAAAATGCCTTCACAATTCCCCCCCGAATGCTCTCTGTAAGCCAACAGTTGATATTTCTTTGTTAGCGTGTTGCTGCATTCTGTAATTATGTTTTTGCCCTTTCTGGGAAACACGGTCATGAAAGAAGAAATGAGAGGAGAGAAATTGAATTCTTTGCCTATGTAATTGTTTAATGACGAATGGAGCCATAAATTGGAGCAAAGAGACGGAAAGTTTTACATTCCTCCCCTCCAGAAGTGAAAGCAATATTTCCTCCCAGTGAATTTAAATAATTATTTATTCTGCTTATTCTGTTGAAGTGGCACCGTCGACCCCAAGTATGAATTTTATGAATTTTATTACCAGCAGTATATTTTGATGATTTATTAAACAATGTGAATGCAGTGCTGAAGCAGAGCAGATGGGATCGTATTTAAAGGTGTGGGCAGGCGTCTTTGTCACCTCTTCAATCCAAGTGTGATTTGAACTCTATCGAGGTTCAGCCCTTAAACAGTCTCTCACATCCATCGTCATAAATGCTTAAATGTCACATAAGCGTTTATCTACGGAGGTTTTCAGAGGAAGGCACAGTATAGATAATTGGTCTTGCTTTTGCTCTTATGGTGCAGTTGCTCCAGCTGAGAGGGATATCATGCTTTGAATACCTGCACAATGATTTAATTAGAACATGGATTCAGTCAGACACTCTCTGTGGAACCAAGGTAATTAAAAAGTGGCCTTAAAAAGTCCATGTTCATGTTTCATATCACATAAGCTGGTAGTCTGGAGCCTGGAGTCTCAGGAACACCAGACAGAGTAAATTGAAATGAGTTAAGGAAAACCTAGAAGAAAACCAAGGAAATTAGTTGTGATCCACATAAAAGGTGGCATATCAATTTACAGGCCACTAGCAAGCTCTTGTTATGGTTAATTAAACTGAAATTCATCAGGTTCAAGTGAGCACTTTATGACAAGTTTGCCCAGTTAAGAGGGTTTGCTGAATCCAACTTGGAACACTCATCTGTGTTGCTGGTCTTTAGCGAGATAAACTTTTAAATAATTGTAAAGGTGCATTTAGTCTGCACGTAAATTGTATTTTAAGAGGTGCAATGGTTGCATACAAAGTCAATATAGACAAGACAGTGTTTGATGCAAACAGACATGTATTGCTCTGGGTGGCATAAAATTGAGGCAAAGACACTGTGTGAGTTTGAAATGTTGCAACTTGAGTTAAATGTTTTTGGTCATTCTGAGGCCTTGTGAAGCCAATGATGCACTCCACCGCTAGCTAGCTACAGCTAATGTCTATAGCCTACACAAGGTACTACAGGTTGCAAAATAACATCATAGTGACACCTCAGTCTGAACACACTTTCTATGTTTCCAAGTATCATCAGCTGTAGATGTTGGAAAATCAATCGTAACGTGAACTTTATCCACCCATATCCCTGCCCATTTCTCAATTCACCTTCTTAAACTTATTTTCTCTCGTTCTCTGTCACATACACTGTGCATTCAAGTTACGACTCCCTGCTTTACAGCAGGTATTGTCACACTTTTGCTTTTGTTCAGCTGCTTTGTCCTCAGTGAGCAGATGCTACCTAGATCAGTGGACGCTCTCAGGCCTTGAAGAATCCGCCAAGAATCTGCAACAAAGCACACAGTTCAACCAAACCGAGATCTCCAAGACATCACAACCACATTTGGGTATCCTTTTATGAACTCTGCCTACTGAATATAAGTCATCAACACCTTCTCCTTGCACTCTGTCCCCTTCCCACACAGTAGATGGCCTCCATGAGCTGGTGGATTCTGGTTACTTTTCCCTTTAGCACTTTTCTCATCTCTTGCTTTCAATAGATACCTTGAGATGTTTTAAATCACTGCTTACTGCTTTGTAACTTCACTGCTAAAGTGGATTCTGGTATTATGATATTATTAGTAGACCATTGCCAATGTTCCAGCATCATTCAAGATCTCTTAACAATTTATTGTGTCAGTTGCAACTCACTTGCATTCTCCTTTCTTTATATTAGCATTATTAGTCACTTCCGAATGTTATGGCTAACATATGACAATTTTAAATATTCTGCTATAAGGAGACGTTAAGGAGCAAGTACAACAAGTGCTAGATTTTTATGGAGATAAGATGTTAGTAAGTGCCAGCATGGTGTGTAGGTGTTGTTTCTGAAAAGGTTTTCAGCCTGCAGCAGAAGATGGGTAGTGACTCCATTGTTCTGACTTCAGTAATGGGGAGTTCACTCAGCCATTGTGGAGGCAGAACAGAGATGAGCAACCAAAGGGTCCTCAGAGTGACGGGCGGGCAGTCATCCAGAAGCATAGGGGCACAAAGGTTGAGCTGGAGTGTAGGGTTTGAGCGTGGCTTGGAGGTACTGTAGGAAGGAGCGGTTCAATTCAGTGCCCTGTAGCATGCACCATAGTCGAAGAGGGAGTTGCAGTCCACGCTGGAGATGGTAAGCAGCGAGGAAAGTGCAAATCCTCCTGGCGTTGCAATGCTTGGTGAGAAGTGCTGCTTGTTGCTGAGGGTCCCACCCAGGTTCCTCACTACCCGAGTTGGCATCGCTGCAGTATTGTCGGTTGCAATGGACAGGCCTCTGCTGCCAACCTGGGGCCCATTTCTCAAAAGCGATCTGCGAGCACGGCTTAAACACAGATCGCAGTGACATGTTTCAAATGAGTGTCGCTCACAGATTGCAGATACATTTCTGAGTCTTAGAGGGCTCTTGCATGCTCATGCAAGGGCCATGAGTGTGACCTGCCTTTTCGATTAGTGGAGAGGAAATTGCAGATCATAGCTTACATGTGGTGACTTTGATGAAACTGACCTCTGTATCTCCCCCACCCCCGCCCCCCGCATGAGATTTCCACTCTGTCCATGATCTCCCTGTTCTATCTGTGGCCCAAATTACTCCTGCCATTCACACTAAACTAGCATCATCGCCGCCTCATCAGGATTTCTAATTCCTTCTGATTCAGGGGCCACTTTCACCTAATTTGCAATATGTGATTTGCAACATGAGATTATTTCCTCTTTTATTAAATTTTGATACTTTTCACTAATCAAACAAATGCTACACTGGTGACTCGTGCAGTGGCATAAGGTAGTTACGACGGGGCCCCAGTGCATCCTATTAAGATGTGTCCTAGTAAATAGTTATGAAGCAACACACACCAGCCTGTGTATATATACTGTATTTACTGTATATGTACGCCCCTGGACTCATGCACGAGCATGCAAGACCCCTGTAGGACCCACAAATGTATCTGAAATGTGTGAGTGATAATCATTTCTGAAACATGACACTGCTACCATTTGCGTTTAAACAGTGCTTGCTTTTGTGAAACAGGACTGAAATCCACAACAGTCCAGGTGGTGCAAAGTCTTCAGCCCTGCTCCTGCCCAACATCACCTGGCGATGATCGCTGTCGGTGCCTTCGATGTCCTCACCTCAACCTGTCAACAATGTTCTGTTTGCATTCAATTTACTCTGTCAACCCCTGACCTCAGCCACTCTAAGCCCCACACAGAATTGTGCAGTGCTGCTGCAAAGGACTAAAGTGGTCCAAAAAGAACATGGATGAGTGAGTCACTTGGACTTCAAAAGGTTCGCCGTCTTATGTTAGTGCTGTTGCAATGTTTGAAAGCACGTGTGTCTGCTTTTCATTTACAGGGATAGACAAGCAAAGTGATTGTTGATTGATTGTTTAATTGATTGAGCCTGACAAGAAACACAGTTGTAAATCTTCAATCGCCACGACTGAACATTTACAAGACATTTTTATTTCCTTCTATAATCATAAAACTTTTTTTTTTCCAAAATCAGGACAACATCATGATAAACACATTCTGAGCTTTCTTGATCCAGCAGTTGTTGATGCTATAGTAACTATGGAAAGTAGATGATAACCTGAGGCTATTTAATGTGCACACACACACACACACACAGGTACGATCAGCTGAAGAGCCGCTGTTTTTCTCTCTTCTTAACACAAAGAGAGAGAGATTGCCAGAGGAGTCTTGAGAAAACAACAGAATGTAACAGGCAAATAACAAAAATTATGTATTGTGATGAGTGTTTGGTACAGAAGTGAAGTGTGTGTAAACTGCTTGAGAAACACACATTAATCCACAGAGGCTGTTGATGAGTGACAGACTGTGTCTTCATGCAAAACAGATTTTGCATTTAAAATTCAATGAAGAGGCTCTATCATCGTGGGAAAGCTAGGGCAGGTCATTTCTGACCCGAGGGACACGGGGCACATACAGAATAGGAAGATTACATAAAGCTAGGACATGCGGCGAGGCCAATATAGATCAGGAATCAGGAAGGAATACCTGTGCAGTTTGCAGGGCGGCGGGATTCACGGCTCAACATATATCCAACCTGCTGACAAGTAAATGTGAATAAATGTTCCAACTGTGCAAAATAAACCTGAATTTCTGCTGACATTTTGAATTGATTGCACTGAAAACAACCTGACCCCACCTGTGCTGCTGAGAGATAAGAGATTTACAATGCGCACAGGTCTCAGTCAGCAGCCAACAGCTCTTCTCCCATGTAACATGAATACAACATAAGGAGAGAAAGAAATGCCATTTCATCCAATTGTTTCATCCTCTGCCATTTCCAGATTGTAGGGGGACTTCAAGAGCTTCTTATTTATTGTGTGAGTTAAGTTATTTTCCAGCGCTATTGTGTGAAAGGCCGCCCGAGTTCATATACGCTGGTACGGGCGATGTCACAACTCTCGGCAAGAGGAGATCAAAGCCACACCTCTGGGCTTTGTTTGGCTATATATTGAGTTAACTTCCAACGCCCACGATACATCTCCCTCCCTCAGCTCATTTCCCCTTTTGGCGAAAGAGCGAATTAAACTCGACTCGTGTCATCATGCACAATCCGTCTTCATTTGTTAATGCGTCAGGGCCAGTTGTTACTGCATTGTGAGCTGAAACCAAGCAACACAGCTTGTCATACCGCCAGGGCTGTCGCTTTGTTTTCAAGGCCTCTGACGACATCACCCCTTTTCAGCGATGGATGTGTCACGCTGGCATAGGAGGAGAAAGCAAAGCAAAAGTGAAGACGAGCGACGTGCTCATGCTTTTTTTTGTCTTTTTTCTCTTTCTGTTGGTACATGGTGTGTGTCGAGCCGTTTTTATCACAACCTGAGGGACAGATTATTCCATATAAATTATACAGTTACAACTCTTTTCTTTCATCATCCTGGCAGAGGCAAAGATCCCACATGTCAAGTGCAAAGAGGTGTGACAATCCGCCCAGAATGCATTATGATGTCAGGAGGTACAAAAAGAAGTATCAGTCACTTCACAAAGTTTAAATTTACACTTAATATATATTCAAAATCGGATCAAAACTGCACCGTCTAATGTAAAACTGCTTATGTATGTCACATTTGATCACCATACATACAATTATTTTCTGAAGGGGTATGATATTAATTTATTTTATTTTCCAGGGAAACCGATAGATTTATTTGAACTGAGTTTTAAACAAACACTCATTGAGTCCACAAATGCGACCGTTGGGTCAATGACAACATATCAACTGCAGTATCACATCAATGTCGTGTTCTGCAAACTGTCACAAGGATGTAGAGGAATCAGGAGAATACGTGTGTCAAGAGAAATTAATCAAATGGACTCCACAGTGGACAGGTTTTAAAATGCCTGGAGAACGAAATAGCAAAGGGAGGATCATACGATACACACGATACACACTCGAATTTCATTCTTGATGCTTTTGCGCCTAATTTGCAACAGTTTTGGGTAGATTGGGTTCAAAATGTTGTTTTTCCTTCAGGGAATAGATAAGAAAAACTACAAGTCAGAGATGTAATTTAGAAATGTGTGTGTGTGTGTATATATATATATATATATATATGGTTTAAACATTACACACAGGTGAAAGATCACTGAACTACCAGGTTTATGTTGAGACTGATCCCGTAATTAGTATGAAACTACAAGATGATCATCATCATAGTGTAGTTATTGGTCATTATTTTCTGTTTAAATATTTCCAAATATAAACACAGTCTGAACTTAACATCCTAAAAAAATGATACAAAATGTGGGTAAAAGTCTGAACCCACTTTATCTGCAGCACAGGCACTGTGTACAGCAGTTTGACTGTGTGTTGTTCTTTGTCTGGTGTATAATCAGCAGCTCCTTTGTGTTTTCTCATTTTTCTCCACACTTTTTATCAACAGAAGCATTTCCTGAACAGTGAACCTTACAGGAGACCTTGCTTACTGCAGCGATCACTTTCGTCTTGCAGTAGGAAACACAGCAGCTCTTCGGTGTGGAGGCACAGAAATATTTTGTGAAAGTCAGGTTCAATCTGGCTGTTTTGGTGGAAAACTGAAAAAATTGAAAACAAAGCCTTGTAAACAAACTACCCCAGCGATAGTTAAACTCCCGCCTGCCTCTCACCAGAAGCCCTCTTAAATGTGTTCATTATGTGTTTTTCTGTAAAACAGTCATCTGTCAGGTAACATATAAACAAAACAACAGGACACCAGCTAAAATTGTAATTCTTAACTTAAAGCTTTAAGAGGTGAAGGTGCCCTTCATTGTCTTTAGTCTCTGCCTCCTTGAATTGTCTTTGCATGGTCAGTATTGCAGCACAGGATTTGCAGTGGAACTATAATATGCTGTTAAGTGCTTTTTGAAGTTGGTTGAAATGCTTGGCTTGTGCCCAAACAATTCTGAATCAAAATCCCTTTAATTGCCAATTATCATAATCGGAAATTGTCCTGTGCAACTAATACACAGAGAAACAGAGCTTTAAGTCTCCCACTATATGCTGTGGACATATACTGATTAAACTAAGTTGTTTATTTGGGTAGGATTTTGAATGTAGTACTTTTACCTGTAATGTAGTATTACATTGAGACAGGTCAAATACTTCTGAGAAATAGCCTCAAATAGACACTACATTTTTGTAAAGACTGTGTGCTGTATTTTATGAGCTTATTGTATGTTTTTTTCTGTCAAATCATTATCTGAAGTGTAACTAGTAGCAGTAGTTGTCAGATAAATGTACTGTAGTGGAGTAAAAAGTACATTACCTCCAAATTGTATTTGATGAGTGCACAGATTTAGAATTGCACTCACATCAGACAAACATTGTACTGCGAAAAAACAAACTTTTCTTTTTTTTTTTTTTTACACCTTCTTCATTGTGAAAACCTGGTGCCTACATTTCCCACAATGCTCACAGCTCGGTCAGTGGCATTACTTGAAGCAATTTGTCAGACTTCACCCTCCGGAGCCACGAAGCCCAGTCCTATGTATCCTTTTGCTAAACTGCCTTTTTCATCATGCATTGGGAAAGACCGCGGACACCATGTCACGCGTCTATCACACGAACGGAGACAGACAAACACATTCACACCCACAGGCAATTTGTGTGTCTCCATTTCACTTAACCTGCATGTGTTTGGACTGTGGGAGGAAGCCCACGCAGACATGGGGCGAACATGAAACCTGCGAGGTGACGGAGCTAACCGCCACGCTGACATTTAACCTGAGCTGCTGTAGTTAAAAGTAAATGTATCTCTCCAACTGCCCTTTGTACGTCCACACTCCCACTTTCCACAGCAGCATTTCAGTGTCAAACTGCTGCCTTGTTCTCTCTCTCTCATTTTTTGACACAAGTTTTTTTTTTTACCTTTTTAAAACCCGGCGCTCAGTTGACAAAATTCCATGCGACCACTCTGAAATTCACAAAAATAAAGTTTTACGAGCGGCAGTCTACGGTCAAGAGAACTTGGTCCTGCATCCGAAATAAGTGTCTCACTCATCTGAATTTCCTGTTTATTTGTGCCAGCATCCAGATATTCATGCACTTTCACCAAGTTACGAATGCCATTTTTGTCTTCAGCAGCCGACGCCTGGCGGAGACGACGGCTCACGTGATCTGAACTAGAGTCTCACATACATCAGTTGACAACAAAGATTATTATGGGGGTTGTTTTTTGTTTTTGTTTAACCAGAAACAGAAAGCCTCGCTCTGAAACCTTGCGAGAGTTTGAGGTTGTCTCTGTAGGGATTCTTTCCGTGATGTTGTCAGACACTTTGAGTAACAGTCTGAGTCTGTCAGAGGCAAAGCTAGCACTTTCAGCACATTGCCTGCAAGGATTATGTTGCAGCCCGTTCATGGATGCCGGAGGAGGCGACCTACTGGACCAATTCCAAAAGGTTTGGTAAGTATTTGTCTTTTCATCCCCAAAATTTGTTTGAAAAAAAGAAATAGGGCCCAGGATTAAAGATACCAGGTTCCCTTTAAGTTATCAACTTCTTCTTAAACTGGACCAACAGCGCAAAAGCCACGTTCTTTCTCGTTCTGGTGGCCACAGGACAGCTTCTCATTCTTGCACCTGTTCCTGTTTTTTTATGGGGTTTTTTATGGCTAATTAGTCAGATGCGGATCACCTGTGCTTCATGACCTGGAGCCTTTAAAAGTTAGCCTGCATGCTACATTTGTGCTCTGCTCTCTTATTGCCACACTCAATTCTTTTTTTTTTATTCTATTATTATCAACAAATCTATTTGATTTTTTTCCCAGACAACGTGTGATCTTCCTTCTTTTAGTCTGAACTTAACCACCAGTATTGTTGCCGGGTGCCATCTTATTTTCTACATTTTACTGTGGGATGTAATTTCATCTATGTTCTCAGCGTAGCATAAACAAGAGCTACAACTCGGCGGATCATATGTACAGAGTTACTCAAGCAATTCAGGGTTGGACCTGAATAATTGACTCACAAGAGACGAAAGACTGTCGAAATTGGTGCAGAAGAGGCTGCAATGTGTGTTTTAGTCCCTGGTGTGGGTCAACCTAAGAGGAAAAACAACCAACAACATCTTTTCAACCGGCCCCCCAAAATAAACACAAAATGCAATATATAATTGCCCTGCAGAACAATACATACTGTATACCTTATCTGATCTGACAGTCCTTTCAGCAGGGGGGACATTGTTTGTCTGAGCCTTCTTTCGCTACAGTTAAAGGTTTTTATCCCCCATCATTTACATTTAAATACCTTTTTTTAAAGAAGTTACCTCTTTGCAAGTACCTCAAAACTGTATTTAAGTGCAGTACTTGAGTAAATATGCTTAGTTATATTCCATCGCAGCTTGAAGCACAAAAGACGTGGCCTGTGTAGACCGCTAGATTGTTTAAAATAGGAGGGTATATGTTCTGTCAGGTGGACAACTTGACGTAAGACAGAAACTTGCAGCAAGACTATGTTACTGCTCTAAAACTCTGAAACAAAACAACATAACATTTCCAACAATTGACCACCAGTTCAGTGATAAATATTTGTACTAAGCCCAAGACACTAATCCATATTCACTCTGCTGCATTTAATTTATAGTCCTATGATAAATATTTTAGATGACCACCCTCTTCAACTAAATATAAAGGCCTTGATGTTTAATAGCACACTTGTGTATGCTTCCAATCTGTGGGAGGCTGATCATCCAAGCAGAGCACTCCATTGTAGTATTCAACAAGACTGGTGCACGGTGTAGTGATTTATGAGCAGTTCAGTTCACATGCTGCAAAACCACCTGATCTTATCCATGGGATTTTATCAGAGCAGAGAAGTTCATTCATTAAAGGGGATGAATTATGAGATCAGGTGCCTTTTTACATTTTTTTATTTAAATGAGTTCCTCCCCCCTCCCCCATTTCATTAAAGTGGTTTGACCCAAGAATTTACGGTAACGTGTGCAATTTTAAAGGTACAGAATGCCTGCCAAGATGTTTGAGGTATAAACTGAGCCCTTTATAATCTCCACCTGCATCCAACCCGTATTTACCTCAAGACATTATTTATTTAACTCTGCAGATGTCTGTTCCTATGTTTCTGTTTCAGGCCGTCTGTTTAAGAGGGAATTGCTGCCAAGAAAGAGCCATAAATCTGCAGAAGAAGAGAAAAAAGGTACTATTTTCTCATTGTCAGCTATGCATATAGAAATGTTCCAGTGTGGATTACACATAAGTGACCATGTAAATGTCACTTTAACAAACACAAATGAGTTGTATTTAGTTTTTTGTTTGGATTGCAGTGAATTGCAACAAATTTGCGATTTTGCTTCATTTCCTGCTGAAAGCTCTCCACATATGATAATGTGGCAATCTGTTTACATGATTCATTCCTGTATAGCGCAAAATATAAATCTTCCATAAGGGATAGTCTGTATATCAAAGTCAAATTGAACCAACATATCATTGAATATCTTAATAATAATAATAATAATAGCTTTTAAATAGGATCTGTTCCTATAGATATTGCATCTCCTGCTCTACTCTTCTTTTCTCTTATTATTTCATTCCATTGTGCGTTTAACCCTTATTTGTCATAAACTGCTTATTTTTTAAACTCACCATTCATTTTCTTTATCTTTATGTGTCTAAATCAGTACGTTGGTTTAAACTTAAAGCCATGTGTCTGACCTCTTTATATCCTTACTTGTATATGTTACCCCATTGTGCTGGTTGAACAACATATTTCTTTGGGTGCAATTGCCAAGATGACGCAGTTGGAACTTTAAGTCTTTTAGGCATTGTCTGGGCTGCCTACAGTCACATAGTTTTCTGTATCTCAAGATTGTGCATACAGCCCAAATCTTTGCAACGTTTTTGAGGAGCACTCAAGTGAGGGTGTGGTGTCAGTTCTCTAAATTAAAATGAAATGAATACATCTGTAGGGGTATTACAACAGTATCAAACCTAACACATTGATATATCAGGTGCTGATATAAATCATTTTTATTGCCACGTGCTCTCCACACTTTAAGGTCAAGTGCAAGTGAAAAATGTGCATGATGATGGAAGATTGCACTACATGCACATAAGAGGGATGTTGGAAGCAGCAGCACCAAATCAGTGGCATTTGTACTTAACCACCTCAAATGGCTAGTATAGCATATAGATCTGAAATCAATGAGTAATTCACACAGTGTGAGTTAGAGGAGGAACTCTCGACAGATTTGTAAGAAATGTATTCCCCTAAGAAGCTGAATGTCTGTGAAAAGAAGGTTTTAATGATTTCCATCCTCCTGCTCTTGTTAGGATTAGTAGTGCACTCCCTTTCTAGGAAGGAAACAGGCAAAGAGTCTGCCAAACAAGTACATGAAAACAGCAGATTTATTCACACGATGAACAATAGATCCAGGAATGTCACAGATTAAGATGTATCAGCTCTCATCACACCTACGTCAACCTCAAACTGCAAAAACCTTGAAAACGTTGTGCATTATTGTGCATTTGGAGGCAGTTTTGTCTGTAACTTTATTAATAATGAATTGGAAAACATGCAGATGCACATGCCTTTTTATCTGCTGCCCACTATTAATGTATGACATGCACTGCATGGTGTGCCAAACAACTTTTGAATCTTTTCAGAGTGAATTTCCCCATGGACAAAAAGCAGTACTGTGTCGTGTCATGTGAGCATAAACCTGAGGAACCGACTGCAGAGAGAAAGGCCTCTTGTGTAGCCAGATCAGAGATTAACTTTCAGGCATCCCGCCAGGACAGCTGCACCCGTTTGGAAGACTTGCATCCACAGCCATGAGGCGCCTCAGAGGAGCGTCTGATATCACTGCCTAACCTGAGAGATGAAGCAGGAAGAGGCACAGATGGGCACATAGAGAGGAGACCACCGCCTGTTTACAGGGGATGGGGATAGCAGCTACCTTACGGTCAACAAGGGCATAAAACAAACAAAGTCCTCTTTCAGGTGAAGTAGCTGGTATATTCCTGTAATGTAGCAGTCACAAAGGATCATTCTGCAGGCGTTGGCTGTTTGAAACTATATCCGTTTGTTCAGTAGAGGACACGCTGAGATTTGAGAGTCAGCTGCTATCAGCTTTTTAAAATGAACATAAAATCACACAATCTGAACCAATTCATATGATCCCCTTTTGAAACATCTGTTTTATTGTTTGTCTTAGTCTGATATTCTGACAAATCATTCATGCAATGCTTCTCACCAGCGAACTCTCAGATGTTGGGTGTAGGAACGTCCCCACCAACTGTAGAACGACACAATGATGACATAACTCTGATAAAAATCATTTTTAAGTGACTAAATGCTCGCTGTGGTGGAAGAACTGTCTCCAGAAAGTTTCAAACTTCTATAAGTAAATATTCATACCACAGTGGCAATCTAAAGGACAAGAAAAAAATAATTAAATGTATTAATTTTAAGGGCCCCAGGCAAAGTGCCTCCTGCCTGCCTCATTATCACCCTTTCTTATTGAGAATGTTATTGTATTAAGGAGGTTACTGATAGCAAGGATGCATGGATGGATGGACGTGTTCCTCCACATAAACTGCTCCCAGCTTGTTCCTCCACTTGTTTCTAGATTTATGTATTTGTGCTCTAAAAGTGATAAGTTCAATTACAAATCTGGCTCTAAGGGCCTTTCAGCCTGATCTGTACATCCTGTGACACCCTTAATCCTTAGACTCTCGATTTGGTTAAGGGGAAACTCCACAAAAACAGTATTTGGGGGGGGGTGGACAGGCCTGCAATACATACTGTGTGTACAGAGTAGACAAAAATAACAGTAAAGAATGACAGTATGGGTAGACATAATACAAATATAAATTAAGTGTAGAGCTCTGGGAAAATGTCGAGCTACATCCCGGTGCTGTCAAAACTGAAAGGACCTGAACTATACGACCTCCTCTCGACAACAAAGACCAAAAGAGGCAAAAACTCGAGGACACACAGAGGAAGAC
Source organism: Gadopsis marmoratus (assembly GCA_036023855.1). Lineage (NCBI taxonomy): Eukaryota > Metazoa > Chordata > Actinopteri > Centrarchiformes > Percichthyidae > Gadopsis > Gadopsis marmoratus. The sequence continues at coordinate 27,637 of JAVQJF010040469.1, read as the reverse complement.
AAGAGAAGAGGTGTAGGTGGATCTCGCAGAGCACAAAGATAGAAACAACATTTTATATTTATTTAATCTAAACATCATAATATATATCTATAGCTATAGCCCATCCCACTATATAAACTACAGGTAAATTTAACTTTTTGTTAATGGGCAGTTATCAATTTCAAAAAGAAACGATACCTAGAATACTTCCTCCGTGTATTGTATGCAACAGTGTCCAGTGACGTAAGGACAAATAATGAGCTGGTTCGTTCTCATTTCTGCTCTGTGTTGAAGAAAGCTAGTTGTGGTTTAAAGCTGTACATTTAATTTCGTTTTATAACTGTTCAGACAAAGGAACAAGGTTGCTCATTTAAATCAGACTAAATCCACATTCCATTTGTATCTCTGTGTTCCTCTCAAATGTCTAAGATTAGACAAAAACCCCTGGGTAGACCATGAGTTATTCATGAACAGAGGAACTGCACCTAGTATTCAAATGAAAGGAGCGTCAGATGGATGAATACTAAATGGGGAAGTCAACAGTGGCGTCCCAAGAAATTTAGACTCGGAGGGGAAGCTTTTATACGTGAACTGCTGTAATGGTTTACAAATATATATACAAACATTAATAACAAGAAAACAAACACCAAATTATTTTGTTCAATTACAGCAGTTAGAGAGCAAAATCAAACTCATCTTTTTTTTATTTTTGATATAACATTTCAACTTTGATTAAAGATCAATTAAAAGCATTCTGAATGAATTACAAAATATTTACATTTACTTTTAGCTGAGATCTTCTGTTCATGTTCAAAACGTAGGCTTTGTGACACGATACACATGTTAAATGCATTAAATAATAAATGCAGCAAATTCTGGAGTGACAGTTACTTATTTATTAGTTGGGACATTAGTTTGATTTCATACCAACAAAATCAAAATGGTGCTATTTGCTTGCATCAGTTCTTTATGGTCCTGGAATAATAATGAACAGATAAAGCTGCATTAAGCAATTTACAAACAGCAGCCTTCAAAGAACATACAGGAAGTCCCTCTAAGGAATAGCAAATGCAAAAGGAACATTTTCTCTTTTTCTCTTTATCCACATTTATGGTCTTATTCTTTCCCAGATTTATTCTTTTTTATGACACACCCATGACTCCATACCGAACGACGCATTAATGATTTCTCTGGTCAATATTAAAGTTATCGACTTCCTGTGTTTACACAAGTTAACACAGCTTGCCAAGAAAATCACTGTCATACGGTATAAAGTGGTCCTCATTTCATGCACTACTTATCTGTTGTATTCAATTTCATTCATGCATTAATTAATTGTTCATTGCTGCATTCATTGGATTTATTCCTTGTTGTATGTTTAGAAGTTATAGTTGTGTGCGTAGTTAGTGATGTAGTAAACCTTTCATTTAAGGGTGGTGCCCCGAGGTGAAATTAATGCTAGCAATGCTTTTATTTAATATAAATATTGATTATTTCTGATAGCCAAAGTTGAGTGTCATAACTCACTGCAGTCTGTACCCATTTGCATTAAGGCCCATGTATTTAGTGTTGCTACTGCTACTGCTACTCAGGTTTCAAAATGGCACTAAAACTAATTGGTAAAGGTTAGAAAAGGGTTAAAATAAAATAAAACTGTCAGCAGGAGATGGGACACAAACTGTGCTCTCCAGTGTAGAAGTCATGTATTTTGTGCAACCAACCATCCACCCTTTATTTCGCCCTGAGACTTTTTACAGTTACTTTCACCTTTTTGTTTCTTGGACAGAATAGTCATCAGTCGCACAATTACAAGAGGTCACATAAGGGCACTTGTCAGGAAACATAGATCGCATAGCTCATTTCAAGCAGGCATATTTGAACAAATGGCCAGCGCGGTTCTTCCTGGTGAGGACAATCTGATGAGATGTTTAAATGGGCACAAATACACAAAGCTGTAATGATTCCTTGGAGGTGAAGCCACCAGGAACATTGGACTGTGTTCTGGCAGCTGGAAGTTTTTGTCACTGTGTTAGTTTGCCTTGGGACTCTGTAATGACTTCAATAATGAGTGTAAAAATGCCACTTGCCTAATATTGGCACATGTTCACCAGCAAGAAGAAACCTCTTATTATCATTATCATCAGTCTCATATTTTGCCTTCCTTTAATGAAAGCAGTTTGGTTTGGCAGACAGATGCTTTTGGATTGTCGCTGTTGTGATGATGATTGGGCGCTCTGTGTACTACTTGTTTCCATGGTGGTGTTCTAACTTAAACTCAGCTGGACCAGTTTACACCATTATTGAGAACCTCTGCCCACACAGATGGGAATATTATGAAATGAGGTGTTTTGTTTCAATGGTTTTAGAGTAAAAATCCAAGGAGCGTGGTTCTCCCCAAACACTTTCCATACGCTTGCAATATTCCTTCAACACTAAGCGACATGTATTGCTTTGACAATAACAATGAAACTCCTTGACGCCTGACAATAACCCGCTGTTCGTCAATATGCCTGTGTTCCATGGAGCTCTGGTGCTCAGAATGGTTGGTCTATACAGTATAGACCAAATTATCAAGGAGGAGATTAAATTAATCAGTTCTTCTGAGTTTCTGGGCATGTTTTTTATTTTTGTCAGCGGGATGATAAAACTCAGTAATCCTTTTGTCAAACAAAGAATTAGAGCTGGGTTTGTTCCATGTTGACCTGTATGGATTGGAAAAGAAATTAAAAAAATGGGGGCATCTATTGATTTTTACCTCACTCTGTCAAGGTCATTGAAGTGACTGTGTAATTGAAGTTCTTTAATGGACCCACTAAAATAAATACGGTCAGATGAGAGGGTCAACAGAAACCGGCCGGAGGAGATAGCCCACATTACTGTCCATGTGTAGATGTATTGTCCTGTATGGAGCAAACAGAATATAATGTGGAAGGAGATTAAACATATACATTAATATAATATGACAAAATGCTGATTCAACCCCTCACAAGAGTAACTGTATGAATTCATGAAATGTTTCTGCTTCACAAGGTCACTATAGCTCTTCAGTTCAGGCAAGCAAAGATGGGTCTCCTTGTGTGGCTCAGGGGGGAATCATATTTAATGATAAGGTTTTGATGTGTCACTAAACATTTTTGGACTTTACATCTTCTCTTTACTTCCAATCCACTGAGTCATTCAAATATTTCCATGCGACTGATCTCATTACGGTCGGCTTGAAATGAGTAAAGACTTGACTCTCGGGGATTTTCATTTAAAGACTGAAGTTTCAGTGGGGGCGAGAAGTATTCAGATGCTATACTAAGCTAGAAATACCAATACAGCAGCATTCAAAATACATGTAGTATCAGCAAAATATACTTAAAGTATCAAAGTATCTTGCTAATAATGCAGTGAAATGTCCCCTGTGACTGGTGATTGGATGACATTATGAGATTGGTAAAACTGATGCATCGTTTTTCTAGCTTGTCAAGATGGCGCTAGTTTTCAATTTACATGCATTTCAGTATCTTTGTCCAATGGCTCACAGTTTAGGGGTCAGACCCCCCCTTAAAGGGTCACACGATACATCTGAGGGTTTACGAGATGATTAATGGGATAGGAAAGAAGAAGAACAACAAAGTTGTCGCTAATCTTTTATCATTTGCAAAATACTGGAGAGTTTGACCTATTTTATAATAATGACTGTCCTCCCAAGAAGAGCGACAGCATCTGTCAGGTCAGCAAGTGCCCCAAAACGGGGTATGTTCCCGTTCAAGTGACGAAGCCCTCTGGAGGCTGTTGTAATGACGATGGGCGCAAAAGGTGAAGTTGTCATTTTACATAGTTTCAACAACTGAGATGTTGTGTGAAAGCCCCACATGAGTACTTTCAATTGGTTTTCTCAGTTTACCTCAACATGATATATAAATAAAGTTACGTGACTGAATAAGTACAGTGGTGGAAAGGAACTAAGTACGGTACTTGAGTAACTATTCTTAGTTTCTTTCCACCATTGTGGAGTTCTAAAGCATTTCATCTGTTGTATGTAATAGCCCCTTATTTAAATGCCATTAACTTTTGCCGCCAACTCCTAACAGCTTAATTTTTTGCTTCTTCTTGACCACTAAAGTGCGTCATCACATCTCTTTAATCTGTGCTTTCAATCAGCCCAGTGATCCATGTGTCACTCAATATATATGGTAGCATGGCACTGACCATCTCTGTATCAACATTTGGATGCTGCAGATGATCTCTTCGCTCTTTGCGGGTGTAATATGCCTCACATCTGTTCTATGTTAAATTCCAAACCTCCCGCTCCTCCTCACTTTACTCCTCCTATCCCCCCCGCCATCTAGCTTGTCTTTTTATCTCTATTCTCTGCACAGGCATTGTGTCCTCTGGCAGTCTAAGTAGCTCATTGTTGTGGGGAGAATGTTCTCTCATGGGAGCCATAGCCAGTCAAGAGTGGATTGCTTCAGTGAGATGCATTTTTAGTTTGTCTGTCAGTTGTGATGAGGGATAAGAAACGTTGTGTTCTTTTGAGACACACTGAATCAAATATGCGAATTGTGAAATGCCTGATAGAAAAAACAAAAAAAAAAGCATTTCTTTACATAGAGTTGTTAAGGGAAGAGTTATGGAAAGATAAAGTTATATCAATCCCCAAGGTGATGTAAGACATTGCTGAATGTACAGGTATATCTGAGTAATATATGTACCCTGCTGTTTATCACAGTCACTGTGCACTAAATGTGAAATATTGCTGTCCCTGTAACACGTGTATTGGTTACGCTGTTAATTGTTGTTTTTTGTTCCTCACAGCGCCAGTGTCACAAAGGAAAAATGAGTTCTCTTTAATTGACCTCGGCAGAAAACAGCAATCTGATTCTGACCTTGATGTTTCATACAAGAAGTGCATAATGTAAAATGGACTGCATTTACTTACAGTGCACACACATTCATACACAGCTGGAGGCAGAGCTGCCACACAAAGCACTGAACTTATCATTTAGGCTGCATTCATGTCATATGTGAAGCATGGTAGAGGTGGGAAAGATTGACAATATAAGACTGCGTCCCTGTTGCTATGGTTACTCATTAGACTGACACTATGGAGTCAGTGCATTCATTTCGAATGGAACATCATAGTAGCTGTCAATTGTCAGGAATCAGGATCAGGATAAAGTATTCATCCAGACCATGGTATAAAACACGGTTCATTAGGAATTTAATATCTTGATCGAGGGATTTTGGCTGTCGTGAATTGCCCATGTTGGTTTTTGTTTGGTTTTCAGGCACATGAGTACAACTTCATTAGTGCCAAGTTGTATATATCAAAGCTTTTTGATATAAAAGTTTTTGCAGTAATTACGTCTTGGATATTGACGCGAACGGCATTTACAAGTACAACATGACATGAATCAGTGTCTTGGTCAGAGACGCACGACCTAGCAATTTTTTCTATTAACCATAATACTTAGAGGTTGTCATTTGAGCTGAAATAATTCATCAATTAGTGGATTAGTAGATCGACAGAAAATCATTCAGCAACTTTGGCAATCTATTAACCGTTTTACGTCTTTTTTCAGGAGAAAATGCCAAACACTCTGGTTTGTCAGATGTGAGGGCTTGCTGCATTTCCTGTTTCATCATGTGATTGTAAACCGAATATCTTTGTGGTTTTTGACTGTTTGTCGGACAAAACAAGAAATTCAAAGACCAACAGAGTATGACATAATCTATATATATTCAGTAGATGCTTTGTCAGCATCATGGAGTTTGAATGCAACTACTAACTAATTTAAAGAGAGCAGCTATTAGATCCTTTTCCTCAAAGTTTGCAGACTATGCAGCAAATTACAAATCAGCATGTGTAACCCTAAATGACACAGTCAGAGGCAAAAATAAACGCACGTTTAGATTGAGTTATGATTCCTCAGGAAATATTACTTCAGTGCATTTTCCTTCTTTGGTTCGTTCAAGCTGTGAAATTACTAATGAGACACTGCTTGGGAACAATGGATTTTATTAGAAATGTGTTTACCTCATAGTTCTATTAACCTGACATCCTGCAGGGAAAGTCAGCACAAGTCTCATTACAGTTCCTACAAACATTAGCTAAATTTGTTGTTGTTGTTGTTTATCTACTTTGTTCAAAGCCAAACATGGTTTCTGCTACTGACAGCGCTCACTTGACTTGTATTGACCAACAATTGTTTACTATGATAAATGTGAGTTTTTAAACTGTCTGTAAAGACGAGACGACACCATTAATCCTACTACTACTACTAATAATAATAATAATAATAAAGTCATTTTGTTTGTTCTAACCTTCATATCGTTCAAAGGAGCCTTCGACCACTGCTCATAGTTAAAGGAAAGGGGTCACCATGTAACTACTTTTTCTTGCTGCAGAGCTGTGAGAGCCCACCAGCAACTCCCTCTTTGTCTGTGATCTCTCCACAATCCCACTGCCCTGCAGCAATCCCCTCAGCAGCCAGCAAGGTCTATGTGACCCCTGAGGGCTGGCCAGCCAATGAACTCCTCATGAGACTCTAACACAAAGGGGTTTTAGACGATGGTTCAGTCGAAGAAGAAGAAGAAGAGCAGCTCTGTGCGCTACGAGACTAATCACCACACTCATGGGCTTCTCCAGACCGAAGGTGCCAGACTTCACCATGGAGCTAAAAAACATCTTAAGGGAGCATAAATCAATGCAACACACTCATCCAGAGATCTGTCTATGACCTGCTTTTGAAGCATTGTTGTGTTGTAAAATACTGAAACAGCTTATCGCAATGTTTAACTTCCCCATCACTGTCTTGGGCATATGTGTGAGTACGTTACTCCAAAGAGCAAAGCAGACATTTGATTGATGGGTCCAAAGTGTTCTGTAAGTACAACACACCAGATGACGAAGCGAACATACACTATCAAAAGTTTTCAGTCTCTCTTTGTGCATTTTTGAAGTGAACACGTAAGGTTTTTTTTTTTTCCTTTTTGAGCTGTGAATCGTCTTTTGAGGTATGTCTTGTTAGGATTTTTCCAAATAGTTTCCATTTGTCCAAAATCCTCAGCAAAATTTTTGAATAAACTTCCTACAAAATGGCTTTAGTTATGCAGAAAATAATGTTCTCCTAACTTCCAATTGTTCAGGGAAGTCCCACTTAAATTCCTGCCCCCCAGGATCACGTCAGGATACATCTTCCCACAGAAACTAGATGAATTAGCAATAAACAATAAAAAGCATCACCTCCAGCTCACTAATGACTACCCATGATCCTCTTCTCCTTCCTCCACATATTCCACTAGGGAGAGGGAGAGTGATGTGGGGTGTGCCTAAAGTTTTCTGCTTACCCTTATTGCTTTTGCTGCCAAAGACAATATTATTATCTCCAGCTGCAGGCCTCAGAGCACACAACTTGTAAATAATAAACCAAGCTGGACAGAAGCCTGTGAGGCCACTTCTAATCCTGGTATTATTAAACTTTTATTGTTGCTATTTGCTCATTATTTCTCATCTCCTCTGGCTGAAGACAGCCAGTTAAATTATTTTCACCCCATTGTTTTCTTCTGCCACAAAGGCCAAATTAGCATTGACGACAGCCAACATTTAGAAATGCCTTTATTCCTTTTTAGCCCTCCTTTCCTCACTCTTGACCCCTTTAGCGCCCACGAGGCATCACAAACTGTCACTGTGGGTGTTAGTAGATGCTGTAAGTTCTAAACATAATAATGAATAATGTTTTTTATTACGTTTTAATTTGCAACATCCTCCCATTTAGGGAGAATCAGGAAAACAGTAGGCTGCAATCTCCAGATTCAAGCTATAACCCTGTTGGGGCCCTCGTGGAAGTTTTGGGAGAATGAGATCTACACTAAGCTAAACCAGATTGATGTTTTACTCAAAATCCAATTCGAGTAATTATAATCAGCCATCTAAGGGTGGTGTTTAAGCCTCCAGAGAGCTACAATATTCTGTATTTGCTGAGAATGGAAATGTTTCGCCGAGGTTTGTCAGTAACCGCCTTCTTATGGGAGGAATGGCTCTGACAATGCCTGGGGGCAAAGCTAGTTGTTCGCTTCAATGTGCTCATTGTTGCTCTGAAGACACCTAAAGATATGCAGCTAATGAAATGGCTGCGAAGGCTCTCACTCTATGGAACATTAATTTCTGTGCGGTATGAATAATTATTCTGGCTCATATCCACACCTGATAAAAGTTCTACTGCATAGAAAATCTGCATTTAAAGTTCTACTAAACCAGGACAAGAAAGCATTATTCTTTAAAGGGGAACACGTCAAACATTGACAGGATTTGGGGACAACTTGTTGTGGCTCCAGAGGGAGCTGCGTGAAATCTGAAATTGCCTCAAGTGATGTCACTTGAGTAAGCATCAGTGGGGGCTGAAAATGACAAAAAAAAAATCTGAGTTAGAAAGAAGCGATCTTACCAGACCTTTGAACATGTAGCCGCTACTAGCATAACACACCAGATTCTTGGACTGACCTGTCTGTCTCGGAGTTGCATTGTGGGTAATGTAGGCGCCAGGTTTTGACAAAGTAGAATACAAGGAATTAAAAGATTGTGGGTTGTGCTGCAGTGACTTATTTATGGGGTTTTTTTTACCTTTTTTACAAAATCTTGAGTCAGACAATGTTACAGCAGTACAATACTAAATCGACGAATACTTCTTTTAACATGTTTTCATCTACTGAAGGTTACCAGTGCATTCTCAAAATCACATCTTACATTTAGTCATTTCTTCAAGATTCAAGAAATTTTGACTGTCATTCCAAAAAGTGTAGATTTTAGAAAATGATTTCAGTTTGCCATTGTTGTCCTACACTTAAAATACACAAAACTGAAAAAAAAAGGGCGACAACTTGTTGGTCTCAAGTGGTTCTGAGTCATGGTGGGTGGAAAGCTGGACGGCAAGCTTCTGTGAAGGCCTGGTAACACTGAAGGACCCAAGAGCAGGGAACACACAGGAGCTGCAGATGCTGGTAACTGCCAACACTTTACTTAGTAGGGTGAGAGAGCACGAACAAAACAGCAGGCACAGGCAAGGGCAACAGACAGATCCAGAAGTCAGGCAGACTGTCCAAAAGATCCAAACAGGCGACCAGAACCGACAGGGAGCAGGCAAAAGGGCAAGGTAATACACTAGGAGTTCAATACAGAGAATACTGGCCTGTGAGAGGTCCAAGACAAACTGACAACAGCCCATGGGATAGACCGGGCTAAACACACCTGAGAGGATTGATTGGTAGAGGAGGGCAGGTCTTTCTTCTTTTCCTCCCCGCCAGATTAATTGTCCCCACCTGAGACTTTTCAAAATAAAACAGGAAGCAACTAAAACCCAGTACATTTGGAGGAAAAAATAAATAGAATAGAATGCCTCTAATACTATTGCACACTGTACAACAAAATCTGCTGTGCAGCTCCTAACACGGTTCATTTATCATTCCACACATGCAAACACCCTCACACACACTCATGCGTGCACCTGCCCATGCAGATAAATAATAAAGATTACAAATTAGTAAAAGAAGCAATACAAATAATTAATAAAAAGAAATGGCATGTCAGAAGCTACTATTGCACATTACCATACCCAATGCTATTGCACTATATAAAGATATATCGCACATTATATATAGATATTTACAAATGTTATTGCACATTTCATCATTGTATGCGGGGGGGTATTGTTTTGTGGAGCTCAGTTCAATGATGGCTCAGGGGTAAAAGCTGTTTTTGAGCCTGGAAGTGTGGGTCTTTAAGGCCCTGTAGTGCCTTCCAGAAGGCAGCAGAGAGAAGTGATGATGAGAGGGGTGAGTTGCATTCTTCTGAATGCTGCTGGCTCTGTGGAGGCAGTGGCGATCTGAAGGTGTCTTCCAGTGAAGGCAGGGGGTAGTCCGATTATTTTCTGGGATGTGCTTATCACTCTCTGGAGAGCTCTTCTTTCTGCTGCTTAACAGTTGGCGTACAAAACTGCATACTACAGTATGTCAGTACACTCTCTATAGAGCAGTGGTAGACGTGCTGCTTCCTGGACAGGTTGGTTTTCCTAAGTGTCCTTAGAAAGTAGTGCTGCCATGTGAGATCCTCTGTAATGTTCTACTCCGTTTGATGTTTAGGAGACACAGTGAGGATCTCAATCCTTGATGTTCAGTGATAGACCTTTCTGTACACCACCCTGCCACGTTGCAGAATTCTCTTCTCTTCTACCTTGTCCCCATTTGAAATCAGTCCCACCACTGTTGTGTCATCTGCAAATTTAATGATTGTGTTCGAGGGGAGTGTGGGGATTCGTATGTATAAAGGGAATAGAGAAGGGGAGCAGGCTTGTGTTGTGCCTGTGCTGAGCGTCAGAGTTGGGGAGAGTTGGGGACCTAGTTTGGCTGTCTGTGGGTGGTTGTTTAGGAAGACCTTGATCCACATGCACAGGGTGTTTCTAAGACCCAGGTGTAGAGAGCTATGATGATGGCATCCTGTGTGGATCTATTCACTCTACAGGCATACTGGTGCTGGTCCAGGGTGGGGGGGAAGGACAGGGACAGGTTGATGATGTTAGTAGACACCCCTGCAAGCTGATCTCTACTGGTATCTGATGGGAGTGCTGGAAGAAAAAAAAACAGAGTTCTTCCTGAAGAAGAAGTTCAATTTAAAAGAAGAAGGTTTAATTTCAGGAAAAGGAGTAAAAACAGCAACGAGACACAGTTACGTTTCAGAGATCACTGAGCCGCTGCGTCTGTTCTTACCACCATCATGTAGTTCCTGTTCAAGAGCAAAGGAGTTCGGTTTTAATGGTGAGGAATAATCCCTCGGGAGGTCTTTCCAGAAAACTGCGCTCACATTAAAACATAAAATGAGCAGATAGGTTGTTATCGTAGCTTTATACCTTTTCAGCTTCCCCAATAAAGCTATTCAGCATGCCCAGGATCTTAAAACCATGTGATACCACCTAATGCACTCCATGAAGGTCCTGGGTTAAGACAGCATTTCCCCACTGCTAATGGAGTGGAGCCAAATGTGAGTGGAGACAGTGGTAGAGTTCCTCACTGTGTGATCACAGCTCCGGTAAAGCAATCCACAGTTCTGACTGTCGCCTCTGCACTCAGGTATAAGATTCACAGTGAACATTGATTTCCCAATGCTAAGTACAGAGCACACCTAAGGCCTTGGGCTAGTACTAACTGAATGACTGTAAAGTAGTGCATTGCTAACAAAGAGCTTGCATGCGAGCAAAAAACAGGCAATGCACTTGGGTAATTTGCATGGGGGCACGATGAGCTAAGCAGCCAGTATCATATTGAAGTAGGATGGAGTGGCTGTTTGTGTGTTGAACACGTATTGCTTCTGGTTCCTGTTTGTTACAGACATTAAAAATGCAAAAGGTGCACTGGTGGCAGACTTTGGGGAACAGAGGCCTTCTTCTAACATCTTTTCTTATTTACTGTTTTCTTCCCTAAAAGAAGGCTGAAAAAGCAGGGCACGCTGTGAAAACATTGAATTGACTGAATCTGACAAAATAATCTGAGGTTGGTCTGCTCAACACAACTAAATCAGAGCCAACATGTTAATTGATTAACATAGAATTTCAAGGATAGATCACAGGATGGAGACCTTTTAGGAGGATTCATCATCTGGGAACCATGAATATCTCTTCTAGAGTGTACGAACCAGATGCTGCGTTGATGAGTAATTGATGCATTCAATACTAATTATCGGTCCTGATGCATGCCAATTGATGCTGATATTGAGTAGTTTGATCCAAGTGCTTATGTCTGAACTTATGGTGGTCAAACTCCATGCTGGGTTCTGCTGCTGTCAGCCAAGACCAAGATGAAGCTTTATCTTTTTTCCATAGTAAGGGATAAAGAAGACCAAGTTTATCTACAACTTGCCACCAGGTTTTGATATTGTAAACTCTCTTCCAGGCATCCTCGCTGACAGCAAGAAATGCAGTTACATATTGCCATATAACTGTGGCTTGGGAGATTAACTGCATGTAATATAGCCATTGTGTCTCATGTATAAAAGAGGAGCGGTGCCATTTTACAGACGCTTCCTGTCACAGCCATACGTTTTGGAGAAAGACAGACTTCTGGCGAAGTGGCTGCACCTGTCACCTTCTTCAAAGGGTCTTCGTGCATCTTGTCACACCTTTCCCATCCCACATTGTGAAGGGAGCAGTGGCTGGCAGGTCTCCATTGATCTGTTCCAGAGCTGTGATAATTGGGCCATTAAGATCCCAAAAAGACACACAGCATGTGGCAGAGATAGAGTCTAACAGTCTGCCAACAGAAAGGACTTCCAACTCCTTGGCATCACTTGTTCAGATTTCTCTCCTATGCCATGAAATAGCTGTAGGAACAGCATGCTGTTTTTGCTTGTTATGCTTTGATTGATAAAAGGTAGTAGAATGAATAAGTAATAAATGCACTGCATTAATAGAAGTAAGACACTTCCATGAGAAATACAAACCACTTTAATTGACAGTACTGTTCACTAAATGTAAGTATGATTGTAATAATTAAACTGACTGCAATTGAAGCCCTGCTACCGTGGGAAATGTGTAGCTTTTAGCAATGACACAAGGCAGGTGCATGGATGGTTTACTGAATGGGACTACCCTTGGACCCATGGGTCCAGAGGCTCTGTTTGAAATCAATCAAATGATTACAAAGAGACACAAAATGACCACAAAGAGATCAAATATAACTGCAAAAAGATGCAGAACGACCATTAAGAGACGCACTAACACCATATAAAGACACAAAATGACCATAACGAGAGGAATAACACTGACAAAAAGTTGCAAAACAATCACAAAAAGACACAAAATGACTGCAAAGGGAAGCAAAACAACAACAAAGAGACGAAAGACAACAACAAAGAAATGCTAAACGATCACAAGAGGATACAAAACGACCACAAAGAGACACAAAATCACCACAAAAATACAAAAACAACTGCAAAAAGACACAAAATGACCACAAAGAGACACGACATGGCTAAACAGAAATTATTCTCTTTCATTCTGGATATCTTGCCCATATGTAGGAGGGGTGGGAGCCCTTTTACATGTCTGTGTCCGGGGGCCTGTTGACTTATAATTTGTCCATGGGCAGATGTAAAACTTGTCACTGCTAAACTGGAAGTTGACATCAGGCAACAAAAAGATCTGCCTTGCCTGGCACGGATTTCATGACAGGCCAATGAGAAAACATGGAGATAATTTGGAAGAAAAATCAATGGCTGTTGCCGACACCATTAAGTCTTGGAGTCGTGATAAGGTTGCTCTCTGCCCCATTAAGTAGCTCCACTCTGGTGTCCGTCACATCACAAGCCCAAATGCTCATCACCCAACTATATTAAGTACCTGTATTGTAGAAACATTTCCAACACACAAAGTGGCTCGATGGGGAAACAGAATGTAGCAGTGGATTGTATCTCCTTAAATCAAAATAAATGATCCAGCATGGACAGAAAGACTGGGCCAAGTCTGGAATCATAGTGCATATTTTGTGAAGATCCACATATTATCTATTCACAGCATAAGAAATATACACCGATTAGCCATAGCTTTATGACGACTGTCAGGTGAAGTGAAAAACACAGATTATTTCGTTACAATGGCACCTGTCAGTGGGGGAGATATATCAGGCAGCAAGTGAAGATTTTGTCCTCCAAGTTGATATGTTGAAGCAGTAAAGATGGGCGCCGTAAGGATGCTGGCCCGTGTGGTCCGATCCAACAGAAGAGCTTCTGCAGCTCAAACTGCTGAAGACGTGAATGCTGGTTCTGATGGAAAGGTGTCAGAACACACAGAGCTTAACAGTTTGTTGCATATGGGGCTGCGTAGCTCCATGCTGATCGGCGTATTTTTGCTCATATACACAGTACTTACAAGTGATCTTTTATTCCTACAGTTAAAAGGAAATTCTGGTTTCTTACAACTAGTGATGGTCATCATTTCTGTCAGTTGTGATAACATTAACAAAACACTACAACTGAAGTGAGAAAAGAAGACTGAATGTAACACACAGATTGTCCAACAGCTCAGCCAGATAATCTAAGCCATTTTATTTGAAGGAAAATCCTAAAGAGAGAGTATTCAAAATGTTGGTGATACTCCCCTATAAAAAGACTCCCCTCTGTTAAGACACGTCTGGCACTTCTGATTCTAAATCTGTTTGAAGAGCTTGTGCACAGTTTAATGTCATTTACATTTTTTCATTTGCTGAAATTGTTTTAACAAAGCTAAAAAAAAATCAATCACAATTTCTACCCTAGATCATTTATAAAGGAAGAACATATTTTCACAAACAGTTAAGATCTACACGATGGCCACAGATGTTTCTGGGACATGAATTAAGGTTTATTACTGCTATTTATACTGCTACTCTTTACTTTGTTTGATTAATTGAATACACATTGATTTTAAGGTTGACATAACGTAAAACATACAGTCAGAAAATGAAATTTCATTGAGTTTCCTGGTCTTGCTTTCTTGCTTGCTCAAGGTTTTCCATCATTGTTGACGATGATGTTACTGCTGTTATGTAAGTGAAAGGATTTTGGAGTGTTTCACTTCTGTCATTGTGCTGCAATGCCCTGATGCCTTTCACATGTCTTAAACAATCTTTCTTACACTGCCTTTTTGGCAGATCGTCTTAAAACTGAATAAAGACATTTACTTTTCCATGAATGAGGTGAAACTTGATTAATAAAACAACGGTCAAGGCAGCGGTTTGCCCTTTCAAATCAAATCTCTAAAACCACAGATGGGACCATGGCTTGATCAGTTTTAAGATATTTTATTTGTGCCAGGATCAGGTAACGAACTCTTTCTTCTTTTTCCCAACCAGCAAGGCAAGAAAAACAGGATTTGTCACCTGTCTACTTGACTAATCATTTCATTATGTTGTTATTATTGCAAGCTTTCTCAGTAAATGCAATGTGTACACTTTACCTGGAAGTTCATCTTGACATTTCCACTGACCTAAAATAAATCCATCATTTTGAAATAATCTGGAGAGCGTTATATGAGCTGTACAGGTTCACTCTATATGTTAAAATATACCTTTTTACTTGGTATATCTTACAAATGTTGCAGTATGATTTTAAAGACCAGGTCACGGTTGAAACAACGTTCAGCCATTCAATCATCTTATTAGGATATTCCATAAACATTGTGCGAAATACTCTGACCGTGTGTGCTATTCTGCCACCGGTGAGATGTTCTGAAAGATCATCATGTGTAGAAGAGCAGCGAATCTCCAAACCCCATCTTTACAAGTTTTTTGCCGCTCATTCACCCATTTACGCACACACTCACACACCCATGGCAGCAAGCTACCACCCAGGGTAGTGGCCAACCATCGGGACTAGTTTGGGATTCAGTGTCTTGCCCAAAGGACACTTTGACATGTGGACAGGATGAGGTGAGGATAAAACTGCCAACCTTGTGATCATGCACCACCTGCTGAGCCACAGCTGCCCCAGATGTATGTAGATATACATAATAATCAGTGTAATGTGTCACTAAAAATGTAAGCATTCAAGTTTTGGCAACTAAACCAATTAACCCAAAGTATGGTTAAAGGAAATGTTTCCAATAGGCAAGTCCTATTGTATTATTCTTTATTATTTTCATGCTTTATATGCATTTCATCTCAACCCAATTCATAAAGAGTCATTCAAGCTCAACAACAAAAACCTGCAAATAGAAAAGATGCAAATCCAACTAAACATCCCACCAGATTGTTTCTCCGTGAAGTAATTCTGTCTTTTCATGGTGTGAGGAGTGGATATTTATATGCTTGGCCTTTATTGCCAATGTAATTGAGAGATAGGCTTTCAGTGGAGAGGTCCTATCACTACAGTGAAGAGACCTGGCAGGCGTCAGTACACAGGGAGACCAGCACAGCCAAGCCTTTTGCTGTGCCAGGCATTTCACATCATTGTGAATTCCATCATCGTTGTTCCTCCGGCGGATGGGATGGAAAAATATCAGCCACAAAAATACTTAGCTAACAAAACTTCTTGAGACCAACGACTTGCAATCTTCCTTCTTGTGCGATTGTGTCTGTTCATCTTCATCTTTTGCAGATATTTTATTTGCTTTTTAAATGATTTAACTTTCCTCCTGCACCTCTCCTGTCATTGCAGGTCCCTCTGTTGATCAGGAAGATGCTGTTCCTACTCTATTCTGACCACCTCACAGCTTACTATCAATATACAATACATGCATGTGTGTTTTTTACGTATCTGGAACCAGGGCAAGGCCTAGCCTAGCAAGGATAACAGCTAGCCGATTACATGCAGCATCAGCGGGTCAATATTAAACTGAATACAAAGTAACACTGTTGCCATAGAAATTGCAGAAAATTATGAAATAAAGAACAAAGGACTATAAACAGCCCTAATGTTGGGATTACACTGACACTGATTCCTGAAGTCTTTATACTGCATCCAAGAAATGTGACTGTACATGCTTCATGGCACAGGCTGCAAATGTCTGAGCTGTGAGCCGTTCAACCTGATGTTCTTCCTCTCAGACTGTCTGGTTTTAACAAAGAGATCTGAAAATGGAAAAATCTCAAGAATCATAAGAAAAAAGCAACAATTTGAGAAATGTCAGAGGAAAAAACCCAACTATAATGCTTGTAGCTTTTCCTGTGTTGTTAAAACGTCACGTGACAACCCGGATTTATCTTGTGACCCCTTATGAGTCCCCACCCTGAGGTTTGGTAGCAGACTATAAACAAAGTAACCTGAAAAGTAATATATTAAAAGCAAAATGTGTGTGCTAAATTGTGTTTGTCTCGGAATAACTCTAAAGTATTTGTGTATACATTACAAACAATTTGTTTCAATAACTTTGCTGTCACTCAAGTCCGATAGCCACTTACTGACAAATAATGTTACACGAGATCACTTATCAGAAATCCTTTTAATAAAGGACACTATCTGTACACTGTCTAGGCCTTGCGCTGGCGAATGCATTTTGCAGATTGTGTGGAAGCGTAATGGAAGTTGCACTAGCAATGTAAACCAATTGTGTGCATCTAAGTTTGATGCTTTGCTTTGTCATAGTTCAGAAATAATTTCAGCAGCTTCAAGTCATTACAACATACTGAAACGTACGTATTCCAGCTTTAACTTTTAAAGTGCAGGTGTCAACGTCCTTGATCTGCATGAGCTTTAGCTGACTCATCCCTGCTGCATACTGGCCAACACCCACAAACCTTCCAAGCTCTTAGTCATGTCCCTGTTTTGGCGGCATTAAGACTCAGAAACCTGTTTATTTTATCACTCTTTGAGGCACATGCATTTGACCTTCTCGTGTCTGCTTAAAAGGAGAGAGAAACCATATGTAAAATTAGTTTTTCCAAACTGTTTGGCATAGCATATTATCTTTTAGTGAGGCAGCCATATGTTTTTATTTTGATATCTAAATACATTCACAAGAATTATTTAAAGTTTAGATTTAGAGAAGTACACTGTTTTTTTATCAGACAACACAAGCATAAATGTGTGTCATTGGGAGCAGAAATTAATATATATGATGATTTGATCTTATCACATCCATCTGAAATAATCTGTTCACAACCGCCCCTCTGAGGTACTCAAATTAGTTTACGTCAAGAGAATGTTCACCTCTCGAAAGGCAAAATCCAAGGTGAACCGTCTTCACATCATCAGAGTCGGCGACGTGTAGTGTTGCGCTCCGACACAGCTCTTGATTAAGTGAGTCAATTGGCCCAGGGAGGACACTTTTCTCCTATTGACCCTGCTGATGTGTCATCGGCAATAATCTCAGAGAGCGTTTGATAGGAAGTGCTCCTTTCATCGAGCAAAGGCACTGATTTCTGCTCCCTGACATCCTCATACCCCATGCTTCAGGAGAATTGCCAGATGATTTTAAATGAGGGCCAGCTGACACCCCTCAGTAAGTGTAGATGAAGCGAACTGCAAGCCATTATTCAGAGGAAGCTATCAGGAGTTGAGCACAAAGGTAGGAAACTGACTCACGGTTGGAAGCTCTGTTTGTGTACGTGCAGGCTCCTCTATCATAGAATGAGCTCAACTTAGTCAGACCCTCTTTGCTTCAGTTGTCTGGCTTCACAAAACTGAACGGTGATGATCCTGGATAAGCAGTTCATCAAGTGGCTATGTTAACCCTGCTTTTTCCTATCCAGCTGCAAAAACAACTTTAAATTGATGAATCAGATATCTCTGACTGAATTCAAGATTATTGTAAGCTCCATTGTTAATTCTATTCATAGGATGCTTTAATATTATTGTTTTTAGTATTGTTGTATTTTCTCTCTTGCAAATAAAAATGTAACATTAAAACACTACAGTAATAGGTTATAAACAGTAATAAATAAAAGCTATAAGATACCAGTAATGAAAGAAAAGTGTCACGTTTGTGCTATATTTATCTCCTTACGATTATGTTCATAATACATAATGACATTGAGATCATGTCATTAGTATTTAATTAGGTGAAAAGTTATCCAATATTTCACAAAAAAGCAAAGACTAGAGAACAGTCTGAAACACAAAAACAGATTTGTGTAGCATAACCTTTTTCTTCTTTCCTCTCACACTAATCATCTCACAACTACTCTGATTTTTTGTGATGTTTTAGAGGAGGCCCAGCCCCTAGATTGGGAAAATTGGATTAATCTACCAAACAGTATATAAAGTAGTCAAATCTTGCTCCACCGCGAACATCCACATCAGTGAAATGCTGCTTACACATTATTGCATCATAGTATCTATACATAGACAGTAGTATTTATTGCTGGAATATTCTATAGTAGAGGTTTTCCCTGAGGGGGCTCAGTGAATGGAAGTGAAGAAATATTACATTAGTTATTACAATAGTTATCAAAAGGAGATCACATAGAAAAGTTTAAATGTGTGTGTGATCTGGTTAAAGAGATAGTTCAGAGATACAGTAGTTTTGTGGAATTAAAACTGTTTTTCCCATAGTCAGAAATGCCTTAGGACAGACCTTCTTTATGTATTTGGTGTAGTCTGGAGTTGTGTCAAACAATTGGCTCAATTGTTGAGTGTCTATGGGATCAAATAACATCATTTTAATCCCATAGGCATCTAAGCGAATCTGAGTTATCCTAAGCAAGTGCCTTCCTGCAAGCTTTGTCTGAGGTATGCCCACAGTCTCAGACTTTGAATCCCCTGTCCTATAAGATATCTGTAATATTTTGCAGCTATTTTTCCACTCCTGGTTTATAGTGTAAATGCAACAACTGTGATTTACTTAATTTATATTGAACTTAGGTAGTTGTTACTAAGTATGTGTTGCTGAAGTCAAAGATATTTTCATGCCTTATTTTTTCAATCTACCCAAACTGTAATTACCCTCATGCTCATTAATTGCTCACTAACAAGCAGCCCTAATAATGATCATCGCTGGTCACCTGACTGTAGTTCTCAAAGTCCTCACACAGAGAAATGTTGTCAACATGACAACACCCACACAACCAGTGCAGGAATTATGAGCCAAACAGTGTTCTTATGCCATTTAGCATATTTATTCATTCATTTGACATTTACTGTTGAGGAAGCAGATGGTCTGAGTCTTGGTTACAAGTTTCTGACACCCCAAGGATTCGCTGCATCGATTACACCAATATGTTTGACAGAGCTTGTAAGCATGCGCCTTTTCAATCAATGACATATGAACACTATTGAAGCAGAGGTATATAAAAGCCAAATTGCTCTTTAACGAGGGTATTTGCATGTGCGTATGTATGTGCGTATAATTCCTAGCATTTACTTCAACGTGCATAAAGTCCCAGATGGTTGGAGTTTACAGCATCCAGAGGATCCATATAGTCACAGAGGAGGTCCTGTATGCAAAATTAACTTTCAAAACTTTCCAGAGAGTCTCCAAACTTCTTGTATTAAGCGGTAAGGTTGAATGGATAAATGTCAAGATGAGCTAAAACTCAGCTCTTTCCCCCCTTCATGGCGCTACTAGGTCACTTGTTGTAGAGATACTGTACATTTGAAAACAAGAGTTTCGCCTTTCCAGAGGGGGGAAAAACCCAAGACAGTTTATCCGAACAGTCAATGGAGGTTTTGTTAAGGTGGAACATTTGTAGTATGATCTGGAACATTTGTAGTATGATCTGGAACATTTGTGATATGAGATAACTCTGTTATGATATAGCGCTATATAAATAAAATTGAATTGAATTGAACTGAATTGAAATTATTAGTACAGTTTATAAAAAATTGGCTTCCTGCAGGTTTTTCCATCACATCCTGCCTAATGACCCCAGAGACCATTCTCGGCTTTTCCCCATTCAATGTTGCTGCTTCTGCTCATTTGACTGAGATGTGAAAGACACTATACATATACTGTTTAAAATACAAGCCTGCATATCATGATTCGAAGCCACACATATCAGTTACTCCAATCACTTCATTATAATCAAATGCAATCTGCCGGAGAATAATAAATGAATTCCAGCAGTACATGCCCTTGATTTTGTAGATGGTAAGAGAGGGAGGAAGGGGGGTGGGGGGGTGGCAGAGGGCAGAGCAGCATGGGCAGGAGCTATGACCTGTGGTAATAAGCATGTGATGAATCCAGACCAACACTGGGATTCTCTCAGACGCAGTGGTACACTCAAGATGGAGGAAATTAAAGAGTTGTAATTATGTTTTCCTCTGGGGCTGCTACAGTGACAGCCAGATATTCATCAAAGCGCACCGCAGCAGGTGCAGCTACCACATGCTTTCACTGATTCATCATCACAAGCCGGATCTGTCGTCACCTTTCCGCTGTAGAGCTCTCTTTTTTTTTTCTTTCCATTGAGCTGTTTGATTTTCATGATGCATTGATCATCATTTCCCTCTAAACATGCACAGGCTGCTGTGGTTGAGTGGAGGGTAGCTGTCCGTGCACTGTGCCCGAGCTTGGAGACATATTGAGCTACCCCAGCAAGCAGATGCCTACAAAATCTAATTCAGGAGTCTTGCCAGTATGGAAAACAGTCTTGTCTCTGCCCCAGTTTCCTTACTGCTATGAAATCATTGATGAGGAAAAGCCAACTCATGCTGGCTGTGGCCAGAAGCAGCTAATGCCTGACCCTTCAATCACACTTAATGCATCAAATGCGTCACCCTCTGATGAAAGGGCATTCATTTCAAGTAAAAAATCCAAATTTTACTGCTGATGCTTTGAGGGGGAATTCAGTTTCCTTTGATTTATTCCATATCTCTATGTATGACCTGAATGTGTTTATACATACAGTTGTTGAATGTATATGTATGTAGATTCATGTATAAATTATTAATTGATTGTATTTGCTTTAGTTTTTTTGCTTGATATTTCCTTCCTTTTTTTCTAATTCTATAATATTCTGCAGTGACTAAAAATAATGTTGATAATGTTTTGTAATAGACTAATCAATAAGGTCATACAGTACACTAACAGCATATTTTGGGTTCTTGCATAAAAGGTGGTAGTTAGCTTCTCGCAATATTTGCATTCTGTTTAAACTGAACACTATAACCTCTTGCACTTAAAATATCTTATCTTATAGTTCATTTACTGCACTTGCCATATATGAAATCAATTAGTCTCGATACAGAAATGTTGAACTGAGTCACCTTGCTGCACCGAGCATTTGTCATGTGATGACATCAACAGCAAAAGCGATGGGTGGATAACCTTTTCAACTTTTGCAGTGGCTGATTGAAATAAACAACAGGCTTTGATATAATCTTCTGCTCTAGATGTATGAAAGAAGCAGCATCTGTCTGAGGAAGCAACGATGACAAAACGGAGAGAGCCGGAAATCACTCAAACACGAGGGTGAATGTGGGTTGAGGAGCCTTTAGAAACAATGAAAGGAAGAGCAATGATTCAAGGACGACATACTGTAGCTTCTTTTGGACGGGTAATAACTCTTAGGAAGAATATGTAGTCCTGAGGTGTGGTAACTATGCATTATGTTATATGTTTCGTTCAACCAACGTTTACAGCCTGTGAATATGAAAACAATTTCAAAAGAAAGGAACATCACCAGGAACATAACTTACTTCTTTCCCATCAGGAGCTTATTGTACCTTGCGTAATCACAGATACATAAACAGTGATTAGGTTCTGTTTTATGAAGATAATGCTTAGTCACGCCACACATTTTCTCTCTGCCTCATACACACACACACACACACACGATGAGATGTTAATAGTTTGTTTTCCGGGTATTAAGCCAAATAGTCCTCATTAGAGGAGGGCCTGGCTCAGATCCGCACAGTGACAAAACCTCCACAGTAAGACATGCTACTTTGTGCTGCAACACAAATTTCAAGGGCAACTGTTTTGCTTTCCAAAAGGAACACTCAACAGATTCACCGCAGTTTGCATTTTCTCAGAACTATTGGTGCAATCGCGCAACTCTCCTGAGCACCAGGAATGTTCATGGATGATCCCAAAATCATCCTTCGGCCTTCATCCTGAAAGTATTCCCATTAGAGGAGAATACAGACGAGCCAATATCCACCAGCTCCCTCCTCTTTGATTCTCAGCTTGCAGCCCGCTTGCAATGGCATTAGCAAACTGTTCAATCTGATTCTGGCCCATTAGTCTATAGCTGAACACTGGCTGAAGACAAATTAAGGAAATGGCTACTTTGGCAAGCAAGACAGGTCTCAGACAGGAGTTGTAGGTGTGTTTGAGATGGATGTTGCAAAGAGAGGCAGAATAATCTCAATGAACTGGAGTCTGAACAAGAAGTATCAGAAGTTATCAAACAACGGTAAAGCAATGACATTCATACCACATCAGCGTTTGACATCTATTGCCACTTTTTACTCTGAAATCAATTTACTCGTCTGACTGTGTTTCAGTTGCAGGGAACTTGAAAATGAAGATAATGATGCATGCTAAACCATTTTTCCTGTTGCAGCCAGTGTGGCTTTATCTAGGATAACTTTTATATCCTCATGATTGGCAGCGTGACTGACAACGCCTTATGATTAGGGAGGGTTTATTCCCCACACATCCTCCACACAAATCGAGCATGATTTTGGCAAAACAAGGATTTGGCAAACAAGAATACCTTAAGGAAATTCTTTTCTCTCTCCACAGCAGAGGAGGTGGGGAGGGGAGGGGAGAGATTATTTATATCCTGTGCATTAAAAATGTTTAGAGTTTATTGACTTAAGGGGTTGGGATTTATGGATTATATTTAATTTACACCTTATTTATTTATAGTAACATGTTGAAAATGGCGGCAGTACTAATAACGGATCCCAGACTTTATTTATTAATGCTGTGTACAGGACATTTTATCATTATATCACTGTTGATTATTTACTGGCCAGATGTGTGCATTATTTCCAGATATCAACACAGTTCTGATGCAGCAGCCTCATCACTATTCTGAATTAGTATTCATAGCTGGCACGCTGTCCAGTAAAATTAAACTTTTAGGTTGACAATAGCATCAATACTAAGTTTCAGTGAAGAATTTTGCCCCAAATATGAATAAACAATACTTTACTTATTTTGTGATTGCTGGGAAGTCATAATAAAACTGCTTTGACCTGTGCGGTTATGAAACAAACACACATTCAGTCTCTTTATGAAAAATACATGACCCTTTATGCACCTTACTAACTATTTACTGCTTAAATACTGAATCTCATTTGAAATATTATGTATTTGTTACAGTAAAGAAGCAACATGTATTGTTTGTATTGTATTTTTTATGACTACCAGTGGTGGGTGTCAAAGTCAGAAATGCTCAATCCAGGCCACTTAAAATTAGAAAACCATCTCTCTTTTTCTGTTTAATATTATCTAAGTTCAATTTGGCCAAAATCAAATCAAATCTACTAATAACAGAAAGTCAAATATATGAAATGTATGACAAATGTTCAGAGATTTCATGGTGTATTCTTAAACATTTTGTGTGGGATTAAGCAATAATCAAAAGAATGCTTAAGAAGTCCATTAGTCATCCAACTAACCTTTGCAGAAGCAGGCAACAACAAAGTGTCTTAAAACAAACCGTAAAAACCAATTGACTAAGGCTGGGTTGAACCACCATAAAATTATTTTTCCAAATCCATGATTTGTGTATGAAATGTTGCTATGACCTAAGAGTGTCAAACTCTGACTGTGATCTCAGCCATGATCTCAGACTGTGTGGACCTGCATTTCGTTAAAAGGAAGAAAAGGACAATACTGGGAGTGGGGTACGTTTTGTAGTTTCATAGGCTGCATACATATACTTCATTTCTGTATTCTGAATATACGTTCAGAATACTTGTACTGAATTCTGACCAAACTGATGGTGAATGAGACTTTCATTTACATGTGAATGAATGCTTCATATTACTTTGACAGGGGATGTGAGGCACTCATTGCACGTGAAATGCCTCTACAGAGAGCTTTTTGAACTGAAGATTTGTGGTTTTAGCCAGTGGGATGTTTTTTTAAAGGAATTTCAACTTTTTTTCTAGGTGGAGCATCAGATACATGGTTATCATTTAGTGTTACTGTGTGTTGATGTGTGAGTATTTGAGAAATGTCCTTGGACTATAAATATGTATCACCATATCAGGCAGGTGGATGGTCCACCTGTTGCAAAAATGAACCTACTGCTGACTGCAATTATTTTGCTGGCAAATGTTTTGACATAAAAAAAAAGCAAATTCCTGTTTGGCTACTTCGCTGCATGCAGATGAAATACTGGTCATACCTGCTGGCAGTTGTTGTATAACCAACCTGTTAAGTACCCACGCTGGATAAAGCATACATAATTGTTCTGTGGTTTGACAACGTACTGCAGTTTATCATCAAATAAAATATATAAGATATATGATATGCTTTATTTTCCCTGTAGGGAAATTTGTCTTGGACTCATATTCTGCACACATATTGCTGCCTCCATAGTAGTAATTATAAAAATCAAACAACATATAAACAAAGAAGCACATATTACATATATTACATACCCACAATGAAGCTATTGCACCCTTTCAGCCTGCAAATGCAATACATTTTCAATGTTCAACAGTAAAACAAGACACAGGAGGTATTACATGCATGATTTGTGTCTTTTGGGTGCACCTCAGCTAAACTGATCAAACTAACAACAAAAACTACCAGTGTGCTTCGCACTATGTCCTTTTCAATCTGTTCAGAGTGACTGACTAGAAGACAGTGCATATCATGGACATCATTAAAACCAAATTGCAGTGCACAGCTGCACAAATTGCAGTGCACAGCTGGATTAGAATGAAACAAAATGAGCTTTGGCATTTGACAAATCACCATTACCTAAACAGTGTCCTGCGTAGCACAGAAGGTCATTGGTTGAGTGAAAAGGCAAAAATAGGACTTGCGTTTTCTAACTATAAATTCTATATACAAACATGATGAATTTGAATTGTGAAAAATATTCCAGAGCCTCTAGTGTGTTATGGTGGCCCTGGCCCTTACATGGATCCAAAATACTTAGTCTGCAGGCTGTGGTAAGATTGCTCCATGGGAAGAAATGGAACAACCTGTCCAGAGAGAGACCTTGGTCTCGTGAACACAGATGTCAGTGTTTTGACTCTCACAGAGTTCTGTAACGTCTGTCTTCGACCTCTGTTTTTCCCCCAGACATGGCATAAAATAATAGAGCAGGAGGCCATTTCTTTTTTTCACTTTTGTTCTTCAGTCTGTCAAACTGTTAAATCAGAGTCCATTCTAAGTAGGCCCCAGTGTACCTGCGTAGACTAAGCACTGAACGCAAAAGTGAGTGCTTAAATTGATTCCAGTGCAGCTGCTTGTTTGTGACGTTTGATTTAATATGTGTGTGTGGTATTTTGTTTTGTTGTTTGGTTAAAAGTTGTGTTTTGTTATGTTAAACAGCGTACACCTTGGAGCGGAAGACAAATTTCAGACTAATATTCTGATGATAAAGTGAAATCAAATCAAGAGGAAAGACTGTGCCAGTGCCTCCTGGATATCAGTGTGTGTGTGTATATGTGTGAAGAGGGTAGTGCACACAAACTGTGCCCTAATGCAGAGCAAACTGGGTTTGGCAGAACTGAAAAATCAAGAAATGTCATGTCAACACGTGAACAACAGTTTTTGCCCTGGCATCATTTCAATCGGCCCCCTTTTATTCAAGTACAGATAAATAGAACAATGCTCTGTGTATCATCATTGGGTAAGTATTCATTTTATTTTCACCTTGCTTTTCTTAGACCATCCTAAAGCACATTATAAATCTGACAGATGCCTCTAACTGCAGCGTACAATACTTGAATGGCCAGGCTCTCTAACTGCTGCTGTGAATCTAACACTGGAGTCTCCCCTAATTATACTAATATTTATAACTAAATACCATGCCCTCTCGTGATCAGAAGGCTTACCTTTTGAACAAGCACACACAAAGGTAAAATCTTTGGCATTTTTATGAAAAAACAACAGTTACTCAAGGCCAACCCAAATTCCTGACATTTAACAAGATGGTGTCTGAAATCGTGACTCACTTCTTCATCCTTGGGCATGATTTGACTCAGCCTTACAAGTCTGATCATATAAGCCTAATTGTAGTGTCTAATTAAAAAAAAAAAAAAAAGCTGTTGGCAAAATGAAAGACACACTTTATGTTGCTTTTTTCTGTCTTTTAGTTAAACAGCAGCAGCATGTAAAGTTTCCACCACAGCCCCCTTGATGCCAAACAGCAATGCAACCTGGCTCATAAGTGTTCAATCTGCTATGAGTAATGCACCCACTTTTAAAACAATGTATTTTTTCAGTCTCCCAATGTTGATTGATTCCAGCCAACCGAGAGGACTTCTCTTTATTAGAATAAGACTTTTTTTTTATTTTTATTCCTATATGTGTGCGCTCTACAGCCAATTCCTTCCCTTTCTTTTTTGCTCACACCCGTCGCTTTGATAAGACATTAAATTGGATTAAGGTCTATTCTTTATTCTTTGACAAAATTACATTTCCATATTGTGTCAAATGGAATTTTTAGAGGAGATAACAAAAATCAAACGTCGAAAAAATGAATGGGTAGATGATGAGGGCTTAGGTCCCTACCTAAGTATACTGTGAATGCAGGCGTTGCTATTGTTACAGGCAGCTGTAGCATCTGCAGCTAGTGGAGAAAATGCTTACGGGAGGCTCCAGGAGTTATTATCCATTCCCAGCAGTCATTCAGTGTTTATCCTTCCACCAGTCGATACCTTTCGCTGTCGGTGTACCCGGTGTGACTAGCTCAGAGAGGATGTGCAAACATAACAAAAGCAGGGAATTCACACAACAGTGTGAGTTTTTCATTCCCACCCAGTTCATCAGCAGCATTATGACTCCAGTGCAGAAATTACACTCTCTCAACAAAATCTAAACCCAATTTGGCGTACACCTTCTCCCCACCTCTCCCTTAATGGATGTCGAGCATCAGTCATATAAAGAAGTGCCAGAATAATTACTGGTTTCCTCCATGCACAGTGTTGGTTAATAAAATGATTCTGATGTAAGCAGTGGGGCGGCTGTGGCTGAGGGGGTAGTGGGGTCGTCCATTAACCCCAGGGTTGGTGGTTCGATCCCAGCTCCTGCTGTCCGCATGTCGAAGTGTCCCTGGGCAAGACACTGAACCC